>BOPN01003645.1:30000-32500 GCA_017312705.2 Penaeus japonicus | reverse complement strand
TTATACCTCTGTATAAACTATTCTTACTTGTGGGTTGTACCTCGCCCAGTCTCTGGCCGCATTTGGCGTTAGATTCGCTTATTGGCGAATGAAGTCTAAACTATTCATCGCTCGGATAAGAGGTTCTGTTGACAGATCTGGAAAATAAGTCACAGGCGATATAAGAATTTATTTTTCTGTGTATGCTGTACATCTGATTACCTTCTGTTCACTTGATATGAAATGAACACAAGTACTTATTCAGTATTTGCATTTTCATATTTCTAATATCTATCAGGACTCTTTTTTATTTTTTTATTTTTTCATTGGTTATATAAAAAGTATCTTAGTGGCATTAGGCCAGACAATTCCCGAAGCTCTCTTCCCATAACTGGATGAAAGGGAGCCTTGTTATAAGAAAAAAACACTCTCTCTACTGCGGCCCGAAATTCGTTAAATGCCTCTTATCATAGATAATTAATTCTCGCGCACAGAGTCCTTCGATTGAGTTGCAGTTGCAGTGCAATAGTGTGGGAGAAATCTTACATACTTTGTGCTGAGACAACTTACACGCCCTAAAGATTACGCCGTTTTTTATCAACTTCATTAGCATAATTAGAACGAAGAGAAAGAGTCGTAGTTATAGTCTATGAAAACATAATTAATTATGATAAGATATTTCTTACCTTTTCATTATATTTCTCTCTCTCTTGTATTTATATGTGTGTGTGCGTCAGTGTGTATATGTGTATATATGTGTATATATGTATATATATAAATAAATAAATAAATATATATATATATATATATATGTATATATATATATATATATATATATATATATGCATATATATATATATATATATATATATATATATATATATATATATATATATATATATATATATATATATATATATATATATATATATATATATATATATATATATATATATATATATATATACATATATATATACACACATATGTGTATATATATATATATATATATATATATATATATATATATATATATATATATATATATATATATAGCGAGAGAGAGATGGGGGAGGAAGGAAGGAGGGGAGAGAGAGAAAGAGAGAGAGAGAGAGAGAGAGAGAGAGAGAGAGAGAGAGAGAGAGAGAGAGAGAGAGAGAGAGAGAGAGAGAGAGAGAGAGAGAGAGAGAGAGAGAGAGAGAGAGAGAGAGAGAGAGAGAGAGAGAGAGAGAGAGAGAGAGAGAGAGAGAGAGAGAGAGAGAGAGAGAGAGAGAGAGAACGAGAGAGAGAGAGAGAGAGAGAGAGAGAGAGAGAGAGAGAGAGAGAGAGAGAGAGAGAGAGAGAGAGAGAGAGAGAGAGAGAGAGAGAGAGAGAGAGAGAGAGAGAGAGAGAGAGAGAGAGAGAGAGAGAGAGAGAGAGAGAGAGAGAGAGAGAGAGAGAGAGAGAAAGAGAGAGTGAGAGTGTAACCACTGTATTTACATATTTTATGTCAGCTGTAATTGTTATATATATATTCTACCATATACACATATATACATACATATACGTATGCTCGTTGCTTCATCTATCTGTCTACCCCTCTCACGCTAGACATAACATTGTTGTTTTGTCTTTCCCTTTGCAAGAGCTATGTATTGATGCAACACTTCACTAATCCCATTCTAAATGTCACATGTCACAAGAAAAGACCTTGATTCACACATCTCCTCAGACAAGTCACACATTGTGGTAGTGAGTCTCCTCTCGGGGAGCAGAGGAACAACACCTCGCTCCTCGGAGGAGGAGCAGCCCTCACTCCAACTTCCTACTGTTCAAGCTTAGCAATAAACCAAGAAAGCTGTTCCTGCCGTGTTCTTCACACCCTAGGCCACGTTACCCACATACAAGCAGTGTCCAAAGCCGGACCTGTTAAAGAGAGAGAGAACGAGAGAGAGAGAGAGAGAACGAGAGAGAAAGAGAGAGAGAGAGAGAGAGAGAGAGAGAGAGAGAGAGAACGAGAGAGAAAGAGAGACATACAGATAGACAGATAGAGTATATATATATAAATTTCTATATCTTTTTCTCTCTTTCTTCTAGCACTTGTACGCCGTATGCGAAGGGGAGAGAGAGAGAGAGAGAGAGAGAGAGGGAGAGAGAGAGAGGGGGAGGAGGAAAGGAGAGAAGTAGGAGGGAAGAGAGTGCCTACATACTTTTCTTTTCTGTCCATATGAAGTGTGACAGGTTTATTAGACTAAAATCAAAAGAAAGAGAACAAGGGCATGTGCCATTTCCTTGCGCCTTGTCATTCTTACGTCTTCTGTTATTGATGTTGTTGTTTTTAGGTACATTAATTAAGTCATTTTCTTAGTTTACTTAATATTGTAAGATACATGTTCATGGTACAGAAAATGTCAACAAAACTCCCGGCAAAGGAGAGTGAACAATGCAAAAGCTTGAACACTGAATACATATTGCGAGGCTCCTTCACGTGTAACCTTTGTCTGGCAGCTCAAGCCTAAGGCACAAATGTATTGCACAACTT
>BOPN01003645.1:12500-17500 GCA_017312705.2 Penaeus japonicus | reverse complement strand
ACTCGTCGAGAAGAAATCCAAACTACTTGCTATGTAAAATTAGTACTTATCCTTCTTAGTCTGGTATATTTGAGTCGATGAAACGGTGCACCCTGATGTTGTTTTATGTTTTTTCCCAGTTACTAAAAGTTTAAAATCTGTAAACTCATTGGCTATTCTGCTCGCTGTTTGCTGCCACGTACAGGAATGCCGTATAGATGAAACCACGTTAAATGTATGTTGGAAATGCGTCAACGACTTCGAAAGCTACAAAAATCTTAACATGTTCTGACAACTGATGCTCTGCTTATAACTAAGGATTTGAAAACCATTTTCATATAAGTAAATTTACATTAAACTAAATAGTTGCGGTATGTGGCTGGGTGGCTAAATTAACCAGCATGTCTGTAATATTCAACTTCTTTTTCCTCTAGTTAACTTATTACAAATCGATAACATATAATAATTCCGAGGAATGTCCAGGAAGAAATGAACCTAAGAACATTAAGCAATATCTAGTTATATAACAGCTACTCATGGAGAAATAAAATGGTGAAGTGATTGTAGTGACTGCATTGTGAGGTAACATGCAACCTTTTTCAGGATGACTACTCTCCTGAAAACTGCTGAGTCACTGTGAATAATACCCACAACACATAAGGAAATTGCGAAACTAAGCAGATATTAATGAGACCACATTGTTCGTTGTCAGCATCAAAAAATAATTACTGAGACCAGTAGAAGACACGTCTTTCCGTTCTAGATTTCACATCTGGATGAATTCTTGTATCTACGCTTCATGACTCGGAATTGCCAACTACTGACAGATCTTGAAATTTTAACCGAAAACCTGTCAGAGAAATACTAGGAGCAAATCTAAGGCTGTGGTTCTGGTTCAGTCCTGTTGTTGTGAGAAAAGTATTCAAGTGCTGTATAGAGGAGGTTGCAAGAGGCTGGCCTAACGAGTGGTCGCCCTTGGGGGAAATGTCACAAGCTTATCCGATGACCGAGAATATAGGTTTGCTGAGAGTGACATTCCACCAGACACATGATGAGGCGTTACGAAAATATTTCACTAAATCGTTCAGATTTATTCTGATACTTAAGAAGCCGAAGGTTTCCGTGGAAGCTTAAACGTACTGACAAGACAAGTAAAGTCCTTGACAACGATAACAACAACATAGCATCGCTCAATAAAAGGTATTTTATTGAGCATATTTTATTGAGCATTCAGAGTTGCTTCATCCTTAAAGTCGACACATTTTGGACTGGCATAGCTGAGGATGGTTGTTATATAACAGCATTATTGTGGACTATGAATCTACCTCTTGGGGGATAAGGGTAGGCCAGATATGCTTCACCGGGCTTATATGCAGTATGCCAAGCCCGCCTGTGTCAACGAGTGCTGAATCGTGAGAGTTCCAAAAAGTCTGGTGATTAAGCATAGTTGGTTTCAGCAGCAAAAATAGAAGATGAAATAAACGTTTATTTCTCAGGATTCCAGCAAAAGGTGACATAATTCGATTCTCTTAGACTGACAAAGGAATGAGAAAGATATTAGTTGTTTTTTATAATCCATTTTTTTTTTTATCATTATCATTATTATTGTCATATTCTTTCTCTCTTTGAATTATTTACATGCAAAGGAATATGCTAGATTTTTCGGGACTCCATCAAACCACATAAAGATTATATAAACATTATGATACTTCATGCTGTTATCTGTGCCGCTTTATAACAACAGCTACTATCTATGACTATTTTCTGTTTCTATTCCCTTTACTCAACAGCAGCCCCTACTGCTGCCTCGCCGACTTTCTAACCGGCACCTAGAGCTCACCTGTTCAGGACTTGACGGTAAGGAATAGTGCCTGTGCCAGGCACCTTAAGTATTACCTTTTACATTTACCATTGTACATCATTATTATTGGTGTATTTGTCTCTCAATGTTTGATGAGAAAGAGTTTTCTGATTGTCTTCGCTCATGCTAACCTTAAACTCCTGTGGTTGTAATGAGAAACCTTGCAGAAGGCTAGGGAATGTTCCTTGCCCTAGTACCATTTGCTACTGATAGCCAGGCTTGAGAGTCTGGCTTTAATAAGTATTACAGGTACATGGTAAGTTCACATAAGAGGAACGGTGTAAATAACTCATTAATATGACTCATTAATATTAAAGGTAAAAAATATACCAGTATTATCCCTAATATTGTCCAGTGCCATTTCAGTTTATCTTTAAATATTCTTTTTGGCAAGATATTTCTCTCATTTGTTGCCACATAAAAAATCAACTGCAATTTAATTTATAAACTTACAACTTTAATATATATATTTCCCATACTTTTTTATAAGGCAAAAAATATTAATGAAATCATTATGAATTCCATTAATTTTCATGATCAGAACAGATAAGAACTTCCTATATCACATATCTAACAATGAGCAATTCAGCAAAGTGATAGTATAATCACTTTGCAAACAATGCATTCAGAAGATAAATGCTTAAAATGAAAGAATAATGGTTCAGACAAATTATTCAGTTATTAAAACTAGGATAACTTTCTTCTAGGTTGTCTACTTCAGTGTCTTCAACTACAAGACTCACCTCTTTCATTTATATGATGGCACAAACATAAAAAATTGTTAAAAGTAATATTCACATAGTTTTATCGACAAACTAGTCTTATTTTGTGCTTATAGTCTGTACTAGAATAGTTTCCAGGGAAGTAAATAAACTGAACAGGATTATCTTTTTTGTAATTTATAATATATTCCTGGTATAATATTACAAAAAAATAACTGCAATATATGCATGTTTTTTTATTCAAAAAGCTACCATCATAATCATTAACTACATGTGCAGTACACTTCATAACAGGATTTGGAAGTCTATAGTTCCTTTCCAAAGTGTGACTCTGTAATGCTTAATATTTTGTGTCATAGTAATATCGATATACACCATTACATTTTACATGTGTGCCAGTCTTTAATGCAAATGTCTGCTCTAGTCTGTAATACTGTATGTTATCATGATATGGGTTAACATAACTCCATTTCACCTTACATATGTATTAGTCTTTAATACAAACTTATGCTCTAGTCTGTAATACTGTTTTGCATCGTGACATGCCTTAACATAAGAAGTATTGTGTAATGGTAACACCACATCTTCAATATCTGACACTAAGCACACTGGATAGCTGAACTGTATCATGTCGTGCAGTCCCTTTTCTTGACATTGCAAATGATACTTATATATGATGTGAGTATTTTATTCCCATTTAAAGATAGAGCATTCTTTCTTCTTCATTTACATATGTGCTTTTTAACAGCTGAATGTTGTTTACTCTTGTTTCAGAATTAGCAGTTGTGCAAAGTAGGCACTAAACCATTGTAATTAAGACTTCTTTAAAGGAAGAAAATAGCAGCCACTATCAGATACACTTCTCACAGTCAACTTGAGTTCACTGGGCTGACTGGACACTCATTCCCCAAAATGAGAAGGCGTGAAAATCTAATAATAGGTTAACTGAACTGAAAGCCCATTCATCTCCATATACTGATGATGTAGAGTAATCATCCAAAACATGAAACTCAAATACATTGTTTTTCCAGTTTAAATAAAAACTATAACATAATATAAAAATAAACAGAAAATGTTATTTATAAATCCACATCTATTAACCCAATGATGACGGTGTGTCACACCCATGTGACACGGCTAAATGCCTGATGACGGGGCGACACACCAGTGTGACGTTCCCGATGCAATATTGCATAGGCCCAGCATAGGGGGTTGCCACTTCTCGCCAGGCCCGTTGGGATTGGGTTAAGACAGACACATACATAAAAAACAACAGAAAATAACATACACAAACTACAATATACCAAAGAATATTACATAATTTAACTGTAATTGATCCACAAACAGTTTTCTCAGAAAGAACAAAAGAGAAAAATTATATAATCTTAATTCAGACTGAAAGATATATATGTCTTATTTTATTCATATAGTAAACATGCATACATGCATAAATCTGTAATACATAAATCTGTGTGTGTGCATGTATATACAAACATACATATAATATATAAATATATATAAATATATATAAATATATATAAATATATATATATATATATATATATACATATATATATATATACATACATATATATACATACATATATATATATGTATATATATATATATATATATATATATATATATATATATATATATATATATATATATATATATACATATATATATATATATGTATGTATACAAATTTTACATCACTCAGTTTAATTCTAATTTATCATCAACTTTCATCTGTAAACAACAAAGTCAATCAAGTTTTTTTTTTTTTTTTTTTTAGCTACTTCTATTACCAAAAGCAAAGTTTAAAAATGGAATGAAAAAAAAAAATTATTAATGCTTTGTAGTAGCTAGGAAAATGCCTTCACAAAATCACAGCTATGAATAACTATGCTTTCAAATTATCTTTCACATGTTGTGGGATCTTCTCAACATAGACTTCATGATTCTGCCCAGCAGCAGATGCCAAGACACCAGTAGAGTTCCTGCAATAAATAATGAAAACATTTTTGAGAAATTATAGCAAGTGTTATTGATGCATACCTCAATAATGTTACACTTAATTCCTTCTTGCTCTATGAAAGAACTTTCCTTTAACATTTTATCTAGTATTGATCTCCTTAAAATAAAAGGTCTCATTTTAGAAAAACCCTTGCTGTTCATGGTATTATTTTAAGTGCTATAAATAGCAATGAACAAAACTTAAGTGTGTCTTTCCTCCACATACCTGTGAGGAGCAGATGCATGGTACGGAATGGCACTGCCCTTAATATCTGTCAATATCCCACCAGCCGCTTCTAATATTGCTTGAGGGGCACAGGTGTCCCATTTCTTGCATCCTGGGCTTGCAAACACATACAGGTGAGCCTTGCCTTCCAAGAGGAGCATTACCTGCAAATCAATGTTACATCAAGTGTGAG
>BOPN01003645.1:0-2500 GCA_017312705.2 Penaeus japonicus | reverse complement strand
TTCACATGGGCCTTCTCAGTTTATAAGCTTATAACCATGGGACTAGAAAATTATCTCGGAAAGTATCTTAGCAATATCATTATCAAAAGAATGCAATATCTCAAAACTTAATTGTACCACAACCCAGTTCTTTGTATAGTCACCCACTAAAAGTTATCAGCTATGTTGATATCCATAAAACTAATAGAATGCATTGTCATACCCTTGGGAAAAAATACCAGATCTTTTGAGACACATGAAACTAGACTAATATAAGAATTAAAAAAAAAGAGAAAGTATCAATGAAACAGGTTGCTATTTAACCGGATGCAAGGGAAAACTACTTAGAAAATTAACAGCTTACTGAAGAGAGACTCTACTACAAGTCCTGCTATTGACAGAGAAAAAAATACCCAATCATGTTCAAAGTCATCTACAGCCGAATCTCTTACACAGAAACTAAAGAAAAAAAATGGCACACACATAAAACCGTCCCAAAATAAAAGCAAAAGCAGACATTAGGGATGCTGAATATTGACACAGGTAATCTGAACACAGAGGTAGCAATTTCAATGTACAACACTTGTTATAACATAGCTTTTTGCAGGAAGTACTGATACCTGGAACAAATGTAACCAGAGCATTTTTTCTCCCAGAAGTGAACAAAATGTTGAAGAGTAAGCTGTACAGGAGGTAAAAAAGAAATGTATTCCCAATTAATCTCTGTTACAACACAAGAAAGAAATATATAATGAGTGGAACCTTTCACTGGATTTCTGTTTTGTTCTTACTGTATTCAAAACAAATATACAAAATGCGGACGCCACACTCACCGGAGCGACGGAGGCAGCTGGGAATGAGCGAGGCGCGGGGAGGCGAGAAGGTATGCGAGATTCGGCGAGATTCGGCGAGATTAAGCTACCTACGCTAATGTGGGCGCACGCGCGCGCGCGCGCGCACGCGCGCACACACACAAACACACACATATATAAATACACTGCATGTATGTATGTATGTATGTATGTATGTATGTATGTATGTATGCTTGTATATATGCATATATGTATTAGACAGATAAATATAGATATAGCTATAAATATGTGTATATAAATACAAATATACACACACACACACACAGACACATTATATATAAATATATATATATATATATATATATATATATATATATATATATATATATATATACACACACATACACATATACATATACATATACATATATATATACATATACATATCCATATCCATATACATACATACACACACGCACACAGCCGGATGAACAACAAGTGAAATAAAACGGCACGCCGCAGAACAGCCGCCACGCCGCAGCCTGAAGACGCAAGAAAATCCGAGGTGAAACCAATCCCAACTTGCAAGTGAGGAAAAGGAAAAGCAGAATCGCGCACGCCTCACGGGAAGCGCTATTAAAAGAACAAAAAAAAGGGCGAAAAAATACGGCGGCGACGAAAGGCGTGCAGGAAGCGGGTCGTCGGTGGCCTCCTCCTTATTCATTTTTTTTTATTCTTTCTCTTTCTCATTGTCCGCCTCCTTATTCTATTTTATTTTATTTTGTTTTAATTTTCTTCTTCTCCTCATCCTTATTCTCTTCTTTTCTCTTTCTTTCTCTTTATCCTCCTCATCCTTATTCTATTATTTCCTTTCCTTTTCTTTTTCCTTTTATTCTACCCCTCTACCTACTCTTCCCTCTTTTTCTTTTCTTTTTTTCTTCTTCTCCTCCCCTTTCTTCTTGTCTTAGCCTTAGTCCTATTCCTAGTTTATTCCTCAATCCGTCCTCCTCCTAGTTCTAGTCCCTCCCACTTGTCCTAGGCCATGTTTTAGACTTAGTCCTAGACCTCCTCCCTAGTGTCAATCTTCGTCCTCGCCCCAGTCTTAGTCTTAGTCTTAGTCTTAGTCTAAGTCTAAGTCTAAGTCTAAGTCTAAGTCTAAGTCTAAGTCTTAGTCTAAGTCTAAGTCTAAGTCTAAGTCTAAGTCTAAGTCTAAGTCTAAGTCTAAGTCTAAGTCTAAGTCTAAGTCTAAGTCTAAGTCTAAGTCTGTGTCTGTGTCTGTGTCTGTGTCTATGTCTATGTCTATGTCTATGTCTATGTCTTTGTCTTTGTCTATGTCTATGTCTATGTCTATGTCTATGTCTATGTCTATGTCTATGTCTATGTTTATGTTTATGTTTATGTCTATGTTTATGTTTATGTCTATGTCTAAGTCTATGTCCATGATTATGTATAAAGTGGCGTCTATATCTGTGTCTATCTGTGTATGTGCATGTGTGTATGCACAATATAGCAACATTATATAAAAAAAAAAGTAGATACAAAGTAGCTACCAACCTTGTGTGTATTCTGCAGTGCCATCTAAGGGATCTACCCAAACTACAACCTGCAGAAGAAACAAAATTCATTAGCTCTTCTAATACGGGAAAATTGGTAAGAGAGAATCTTGTTAGCATCAGCACCTATATATATTTTCTTTAGTCTGAAACACC
>BOPN01003644.1:127500-135000 GCA_017312705.2 Penaeus japonicus | reverse complement strand
CGACGGCGAATATGGGGAATCATCTTCTACCTTATCCCTTTCACGCATTTATCTTTATAACAGCATTCCTTTTCTTTTTTCTTTTTTATTTCTTTTTGTTTTTGTTTTGTATGGGGGTTGGATGTGGGTTTTATGTATGGTTATCGAGAGATATTAAGTGTTTCGTCATTCACAGTCAATATCATATTTATATCTTTGTCATAACAGAGGAAGATGTTGGCTTGGATGGTAGTGTTGATGATGAAAAGGATATAATGGTGGTATATAGTGATTATTACTTTGGAAATTATTATGAGAGTCCATGTGTGTCCATGTGTGTGTGTGTGCGTATAAATATATATGTATGTATATGTGTGTCCATGTGTGTGTGTGTGTGCGTATAAATATATATGTATGTATATGTGTGTGTATATATATATATATATATATATATATATATATATATATATATATATATATTATTTACATATACACACACACACACACACACATATATATACATATGTCACACACACATATATACATATGTATATATATACATATATATATATATATATATATATATATATATATATATATGTATAAATTTATCTATACCTATTTACATATACATATAATTTTGTGTGTGTGGGTGTATCTGTCCGTGTGAGTGAGTAAATGTGTACGTGTATGTATAAACCACTCGGGAACCAGATTAAGGAATCGGTATTTCATAATGAAGAAAATCTTAATGTGAAAATTATTCAACCTAAATTTATATTCTTAATCAAGGGGTGACTGTTGTGAAATAAAATTTATGAGTGAAAGAGGAGAGAGAGAGAGGGAGGGGAGGAGATAGAGAGAGACTGACAGAGAGAGAGGGGGGTGAGGGGAGATGATATGAATATGAGAGTGAGGAAGGGAGAGAGATAGAGAGAGAGAATGACAAAGAGAGAGAATGACAGAGAGAGAGAGAGAGGGAGAGAGATAGAGAGAGAGAATGACAAAGAGAGAGAAGGACATAGAGAGAGAGAGAGAGAGAGAGAGGAATTGCACGAGGAGAGATAGTGAAAGAAAGGAAGAAGTAAAGAGGAGAAACGAGTTGAGAGTGAGAAATGAATTTCAACAAAGACACCAAAATCAAGTTTCTATGATAATGAAAACATAATCCAATACTCTCTCTCTCTCTCTCTCTCTATCTATCTATCTATCTATCTATCTATCTATCTCTATCTTTATCTCTCTCTCCATCTTTCTCTCTCTTGTTCTCTCTCTATCTATCTATCTATCTATCTATCTATCTATCTCTATCTTTATCTCTCTCTCCATCTTTCTCTCTCTTGTTCTCTCTCTATCTCCCTACCCTCTCTCTCTCTCTCTTTCTCTCTCTTGTTCTCTCTCTCTCTCCCTACTATCTCTCTCTCTCTCTTTCTCTCTTTCTCTCTCTCTCTTTCTCTCTCTCTCTCTCTCTCTCTCTCTCTCTCTCTCTCTCTCTCTCTCTCTCTCTCTCTCTCTCTCTCTCTCTCTCTCTCTCCTACTCTCTCTCTCTCTCTCTCTCTCTCTCTCTCTCTCTCTCTCTCTCTCTCTCTCTCTCTCTCTCTCTCTCTCTCTCTCTCTCTCTCTCTCTCTCTCTCTCTCTCTCTCTCTCTCTCTCTCTCTCTCTCTCTCTCTCTCTCTCTCTCTCTCTCTCTCTCTCTCTCTCTCTCTCTCTCTCTCTCTCTCTCTCTCTCTCTCTCTCTCTCTCTCTCTCCTCCTTCCTCCCATCTCTTTCTCATCCTATCTCCTCTAAATTCCTTCAAATTCTCTCTTTTTCTCTCATTTTTTTCCAGTCGCTCATCCAAGTGTCTTTCCAATGTCAACTCTTTCGCAAAATCGTCTATATAATGAACGGGGTTGATGAGAAAATATAAATAAAGATATGTCTTAGTGTGCAGAGAGGACCTCGGTTAGCCATCATCAGAAAATAATTTACGAGACTTTTAAAACGATTCACGGGAGGTTAATGTGTTTGAAAAAGTAAGCTCTCTTTCCCGTCCCTTCTTCCGCTGCCATCTTGGTTTCTCCTTCTTATTCACTCCCTCCTTTCCCTCCACTCCTCTCTCTATTGTCTCTGTCTCTTCTTTATCCTTTTTTTCCTCTACTCAATCCTCCTTCTCTTTCCTTACCTCCTTTGCGTCCCTCTTCCTTCCTTCCTCCCCTTTTATCCCTTCTTCCCCCCCTCTCCCTTCCTCCTCCTTCTCCTTCTTCCTTCTCTTTTCTAATTTTCCCATCTTCCCTCTTTTACTCCCTCTCCTTCTTCATTCAACTCCCTCCTTCCTCCTCCTCCTACTCCTATCCCTGCTTCCCTTTCCCTCTCCCCTTCTTCTTTTCCCTTTCTTCTCCTCCCCCCCCCCTTTCGCTCTACCCCCTCCCCTCTCCTCCCCCTCCCCATAAAAACCCTCTTTTTCTGTCTCTTTCGCAGTCGATTTTCGAAAACAAAATCCATCGCGATAAGCATGTCACGTCGCGAACTTTCCCTTAAATCTTTCCGTGGTCTTCGTCCCTCATTCCCCCCTTCCGCCTCCCTCCCTCTCCTTTTCTCCCTCTTACCCTTCCATTGTCTTCCTCTCCTTTTCATCTTTTTCCCTTCCTTGTCATTTTCCCTTCCCTTCTCTTCTTTCTTCCTTCTACTCATCTTCTCTCTATCCTCTTTTTTTCCTCTGTCCTTCTGTCCTCTGTCCTGTCCTTCTCCTCTACCCATTCTTCTTCAACCTTTAACTTCTAGTCTTCCTTCCAGTCTTCTCTCTCCTCTTTTATCACCCATCTCTTCTCTCTTATCTCTCTTGCATCTTCTTCTCTCCCCCCCCCTCCTCCTCCTCCTCCTCCTCTTCCTACATCTCCTCCTTCTCCCCTGAAACCCGCGACGCAAATGAAACTGGAAGGCGAAACCCGAACCGTCGTAATTCTTGAGTCTCCCCTGCTGATATATGACCCCGTATAGAAAATGTGGCGAAACGAGAGGACCTCACTCCCCCGACCTCACCCCCCCACCCTCCTCCCTCCCACTTGCGGAAGCTCCCAAATCCCTAACTCTCGACTCCTCCCTCGGGGTAGAAGTTACTAAGGGGTTGAAAAGGGGATGGGAGGGATAGGGGATAGGGGATAGGGAGAAGCAGTGAGGTAAGAGGTGGGTAGGGGGGGTAGGGGATGTAACAGGGGGAAGAGGATGTAGATCGAACAGCAGGGAGAATAAGGGGAAGATTATACAACAGGGGATAAACCACAGAGGAAGAGGAGGAAGATAACAGTACAAGTGGCAAGAAAGGCATAGAGGATAGAAAAAGGAACATATACCGAAAGAAAATAAAGAGTGTATGAGAGAGAGCGAGAGAGATAGAGAGAAAGAGGGAGAGAGAGAGAGAGATAAATAGATAGATAGAGAGAGAGAGAGAGAAAGAAAGAAAGAAAGAAAGACCATGAGGGGGAGGGGTGAAGGGTTAAGACCGCCAGAGGACACCCCACCCACCCTATCAACCCCATCCACCCTACCAACCCCACCCACCCTACCAACCCCACCCACCCTACCAACCCCCCCCCACCCTACCCCCCCCCCCCAAGGAGCGAGAGAGCCAAACCACCAGGGCCGAAGACGAGCTGAAACGTCGGAACGGGTTTTGCTGGAGTTTGGAGCAACGGAGGTCGTGGAATTATCGTCAGAGAGCTTCCAGAGGACAAGCGGGGGGCTGGAATCGTTGTGTGTGGGGGGGGGTCGAGAGGTGGGGGGGAGGGGGAGTGGAGAGAGGGGGGAAAGGAGGGGGATGAAGAGATGGGGGAAAGGGGGGTCGAGAAGGGGAGGTTAAGGGGAGTGGAGAGAGGGCGAAGGAGAGAGATGAAGAGATGGGGGGAAAGGGGGGTCGAGAGGAGGAGGGTAGGGGGCTAGAGAGAGAGAGAGAGAGAAAGAGGAGGCGGAGGAGATGGGGGGGAGGGGAGGGGGTAGAGAGAGAAGGAGGAGGAGGAGCTGAGGTGGTGGTGGGAGAAGGGGGAGCGGAGGTATAAAGAGAGAAAAGGGGGAGGGGAAAGGATGGAAGAGGTTGAAAGAAAGGGAGAGATAAAGAGAGGAGGAGGCTGAAAGATATGAAAAGATATATAGCTTGAGAGAGAGAGAGAGAGAGAGAGAGAGAGAGAGAGAGAAAGAGAGAGAGAGAGAGTTACAGAGAAAGATAGATAGATAGACTGATAGATAAATAGGTAGGTAGAGGGAGAGAGAGAGAAAGAGAGAAAGCTGAGGGGTCAGAAGATGAAGGAGAGGTTGGGAGAGAGATAGAGAAGAGATGGAGATAGAGATTATAGGTTTCAGATCATTATTATCATTGTAGTTATAATTGTTGATATTGTTAATATTATTCGTTATAATCACGATAATTATGACAATCATGATAATGATAATAATAATGATAAAAGTAACATTAACAATAATATTCATAAGGATAAGGATGATAATAACGATGATATTACTACTGATAATAGGAATGTTGATCACAATAAAGATAATAGTAACAATGTTAACGATGATAATGATAATGATGATGATACTAATAATAATAACAATGATAATAATAATAATAATAATAATAATAATAATAATAATAATAATAATAATAATGATAATGATGATAATAATAATGATAATAATGGAATACATTTAATACTAATGAAAATAACAACATTAATGATAGTAATAATGAAAATTATACTAAAGAATAAAATAGCAGTGATGATGATCATAATTACATGAACAACATAGAAGAGAATAATGACGATAATAAAAATATTATTGATAACAAAGAATTAGATAAATATAAGTAATGATATCTATAATAATGATATAAACAATTATGATATGGATAATAATAACAACAATGATAATAATAATAATACAATAAATGATAACAATAATGATGTTGATTGAATTATTGCTAAAACATATGAAATGATAATGACAACGATAATGACAAGAATGTATATAATGATATTGATAATAATGATAATGATAAAAGTAATGATGATGATAATGATGATGATAATAATAATGACAATAATGATGATAAAAATAATAACAATAATGGTTATAACAATGATATCATTAACAACAACAATAATATTAATAATGATGATAATTGTGATAATAATAATAATTATTATTATTATTATTATTATTATTATTATTATTATTATTATTATTATTATTATTATTATTATTATTATTATTATTATTATTATTATTATTATAATGATTGATAATAATAATAATGATGATAATAATGATAATGATAATAATAATAACAATAATAATAATAATAATAATAATAATAATAATAATAATAATAATAATAATAGTAATAAAAATAATAATAATAATAATAATAATAATAATAATAATAATAATAATAATAATAATGATAATAATAATAATAATAATAATATTAATAATAATAATGATAATAATAATAATAATAATAATAATAATGATAATGATAATAATAATAATAATAATAATGATAATAATAATGATAATAACAATGACAATGTTCATGAGAATAATACTAATTATGATGATGATAATAATAATGATAATTATGATAATAGTAATGATATCAATAATGATAATAATGATAATATTGATATTGAATGATGATGATGAAAATGATTATTATCATCGGTTATTACTATTATTAATATAATCATCATTAAGTCATGGATATCATCATTATTGTCATAATTATTATTACAATTATCCTAACTATCATAATCATAATTGATATTATTATCCTTATCATTATCATCATTACTACATAAATAATAAGGCAATGATTATGATTATTATAATGATAACGATGATAAGAATGATAGTGATACTATTACTGTTATATTATTACTATTATTCCCATCAATATCATTAAAGGTAAATATGATAACAATTATCATCATTATCATTATTATCATTATCATATTAATAGTATAAGTAATAACATCAATAACAACAACAATAACAATAACAATGATGATATTACGAATAATGTCAATAATTAAAGATAATGATAAAAAAAAAATCACAATCATATATCATACTATTAGAACTAACAATAACAATCATATTAATATCAATTATAACAGTAATCATAACATCAACGATAAGAAGAATCATTGTTATGATAATTATGATGACAGAAATATTATTGCAATAGTTAACTTGTCTTCCTCTTCCTACCAAGCTTCCTCTCTTATATTTTCCCCCTTTTTTTTTTTTTTTTTTTACTCTTTCTCTCACCCCCCCCCCCCTTCGTCACTTTCTTTTCCCTGCTCCATTTTTTCCCTTCCTTCTCTTCCATAGATGTTTTTCCTTTTGCACAATATATTTTTCTTATAATTGGCGTTGACATGCAGAGGTATTTTGCGCACACATAAAGGTCCATGTTTGTGTATGTACCGTTAGACACAAGAGGAGCTATGATTGAATTTGGGAGATGCAAGAAGAAAACGCAATTTTTCGCTCTGACTGTCTGTTTGTCTGTCTCTTTCTGCCTCTCTTTCTCTCTTTCTGTCTGTCTTTCTCTCTTTCTCTTTCTGTCTTTTTCGCTCTCTTTCCGTCTGTCTTTCTCTCTCTTCCTCTTTCTTTCTCTCTCTCTCTCTCTCTCTCTCTCTCTCTCTCTCTCTCTCTCTCTCTCTCTCTCTCTCTCTCTCTCTCTCTCTCCCTCCCTCTCCCACTCTCCCACCCTCCCTCTCCCTCCCACCCTCCCACCCTCCAACCCTCCCTCTCTCTCCCTCCTACCTTTCCTCCCTTAACCCCCTCCACCCCCACCCCCACCCCCGACCCTCTTTCTATCTCTTTCATTCTTTTCTTCTGCAAATGGGTAGGTACGAAAGCAAAATCTCGAGAGCCTTGTATCGAAATGGTATTGAGAAAACATAGCCGAGGCTCTTGTGCCAGACACTGCAGGCAAAATGAGATTAGCTTCCCCTGGAAAAATGCAAACCGTTTTCTTTATAAGAGAACTTAACAATCCCTCAGGCGGTTTTGAAATGAATTCTAGCATGTTCTTCTTCAAAGAGAGAAAAAATATATATGTATGTATTGCATATTGAACTGAATATGTAACATCTCCTGTAGAGTATTGTCTCTTTCGCTCTTCCTTTTTATCTATGTTTTTTTCTTTCTTGTTTCTTTCTCTCTTTCTCTCTCTCTCTCTCTCTCTCTCTCTCTCTCTCTCTCTCTCTCTCTCTCTCTCTCTCTCTCTCTCTCTCTCTCTCTCTCTCTCTCTCTCTCTCTCTCTCTCTCTCTCTCTCTCTCTCTCTCTCTCTCTCTCTCTCGTTCTCTCTCTTTCTCTCTCTCTCTCTCTCTCTCTCTCTCTCTCTCTCTCTCTCTCTCTCTCTCTCTCTCTCTCTCTCTCTCTCTCTCTCTCTCTCTCTTTCTCTCTCTCTCTCTCTCTCTCTTTCTCTCTCTCATTCTCTCTCTCTTTCACTCACTCATTCTCATCTGCACTT
>BOPN01003644.1:117500-120000 GCA_017312705.2 Penaeus japonicus | reverse complement strand
TTAATTCTTGTTCTTAACAATGATTTTGATTCATTTTTTATAATTTTGTCGTTGTTTATATTTCTTTTTCTTCAGTTTCACATATGTTTGTTTTGGTCTTTACAACCATTTCTGTTTTGTTCACGTTTTCTATTTTTATATTACACCCGTTTTCTATTCAAGCATCTATTCTATTCTATAATTATCATTTCTATTCGATTATATTCAAGGATCATAATCCTTACACTCATTTTTTATCCAAGCATCACAATAGTTTTATGTTAATCTTTTACATCAGTTTTATTTGATTATCACATAGGCTTTCTATTCGCGCTTCACATCCATGTTATATAAAAACTTTAAACATGATATTTATCAAAGTTTCCCAACACCCATTTTCTATTGAAGTATGGCACTCGTATGACTCTCGTTGTCTTTCCACACTCATTTTTTATATTATCTTTCTACTTGTTTTCTCTTCAATTTTCACACTCGTCTTCTCTTCAATCTCAGCACTGGTATTTTAATCAAGCTTCATTCTATTTGACATTCAACTCCGCACACATTTTCTAATCAATCCTATCACACCTTTACATCCGTTTTCTATCTAATTCCAACACCCATTTTCTGTGCAAGTATCCCACTCGTTTTCTATGAAACCTTCACCCCCGTTTTCTATACAAGCCTCCCCTCTCAGTTCCCGGATGATATGGCGATCCCTCACAATAAACGTGACACTAGCATGGATAATAAGCCTTTGCTTTTAAGCTTTGGGGGGCGGGGGGGGGGGCGGGCGATAGGAATCACGGGTAATCATTGTTTTAATATTCATCAACGTGTAAATCAGATACGTGCATCGCTGAATGATGCCGTTGACCCGCGAGTAATACAGTTTAAAACACACACCGAAAATCAGGCAGCATAAACACCGGCGTTTCGTCAATATTCTTCCTTTCGATTCATTCACTAATGGAGTTTCACTGCGCCAGTCGTCATTTAACATTGCGATCATTTCCGTCCTTTTAGAGGGAGTTAATTTCTCGTATCCAGAGAGATAGTATTTCGAAAGTGAGTATTTAGCGCGGATGGTGATGAGGAGAGGTCAGGCGGGCGAGAGGGGTGTTTGGTTATTTCTCTCTATGTTTTTTTTATCATTGATCTTTTATCATTTCATGGATATGGAGGGTGAGAGAGAGAGAGAGAGAGAGAGAGAGAGAGAGAGAGAGAGAGAGAGAGAGAGAGAGAGAGAGAGAGAGAGAGAGAGAGAGAGAGAGAGAGAGAGAGGAGGAAGGGAGGGAGGGAAGGAGGGAGGGAGAGAGAGAGAGAGATGGGAGGAAAGCGTGGGTGAAAGAGAATTAAAAAGTGAGAGAGGTAGGAGTGGGACACAGACAGAATCTCTCTCTATCTCTCTCTATCTCTTCTCTTTTCTTCTCTCTCTCTATCTATCTATCTATCTATCTATCTTTCTATCTATCTATCTATCTGTCTGTCTCTGTAATATATCTCTATGCGATTTGCATGAAATCAAGTAATATCTAATGTATAAATGGACAATATATAAGCTTCCATAGGATTTTCATAAACATGTGCATATGCATTTATATATACATAAAAAGACCTTTATGCAGTAAATCAATCCTTGTATATAATAAGCTACATAACACGATACATACATACATGTGTGAGTATGTATATGTATATGTATATATATATATATATGTATATATATATATATATATATATATATATATATATATATATATATATATATATATATATATATATATATATATATATATATATATATACACACACACATGTATGTATCACATGTAGTATTTATGTAGCTTATTGCCCCCACACCAGATATATACAGACACGCACAGAAGCCAACTACCTCCGCACTACTTTAATAATAATCAACATAGATCCAAGCAGGCATGCGAAAGGAAAGGAGAAAGAGACATAGAGAAAGGTAGTGTGTGTGTGGGGGGAGGGAAGAGACAGAGATAGACCCACGTACACTTTTTGTATACGAGAACATTTTCATTAAGGTGTGTCATGTGCTATTGTCTTTGTGCCGGACCCTCAGGCAACTGAAGCAAGAGAGTAGGTGATGTTGGGGGGAGGTGGGGGGAGGGGGGAGCAAAAGAGAAAAGGGAGTGGAGAGGGAGGGAAGTAGGTAAGAAAAGGGGGGCATGGAGGTGGGGGTAAAGAAAGATGGATAGGAGATAGAGGGAGGGGAATGACAGTAGAGGAAGAGAGGGGGTGGGAGGCATAACTGAGGAAGGCTATATATAGGTAATTCCAGCATATCATAATCTGATTTATTCTATATGATAAAAAAAAAACAGATAATCTCTTTCCCTTTCTTCTCTTCTAGGAAGGCTATATACGTAGAAAAAAAATCGCAAATGTCACACAAAAGAACAACACCTAAGCTCGAGGCATAGTGTAAATATACATAGAACACATACATGCACAATTATTAAACTCACACAAAGGGAAATGACTCTGTCGT
>BOPN01003644.1:110000-112500 GCA_017312705.2 Penaeus japonicus | reverse complement strand
CAGCACTCGTTGGGACATACTTACATGTCAGCACTCGTTGGGACATACTTACATGTCAGCACTCGTTGGGACATACTTACAAGTCAGCACTCGTTGGGACATACTTACAAGTCAGCACTCGTTGGGACATACTTACATGTCAGCACTCGTTGGGACATACTTGGGCGGGATCGTCATAGTGCATCTATTCTGCAAATCTAGCTTATCTTTAACTATATAAAACCCCATTATTTAAAAGCCATTGTTTTCGTTATTTGTCTCATTTAGTTAATGTGTGTTAGAAGGGAGATGGTTCATTTTCTTAATTGTGTGTGTATTTGTATTTGTGATCGTGTGTATGTGTGTATTACTAGACGTTTTTATCTAAGCCGTTCGTGAGTGCAACAGAAATAAAGCAGTAATTACAAAAGGTGGTAACAAGTGAAGATCATCAACCAACCCAGAGAAAATCGCCGTATCTTGACTTCAGGAACACGCGCCATTTTGGCCTATGCGGAGATCATGGCGCTGTGCTTGACACGGATGACTCATGGGAATTCCCGAAAGCACAGTGAGACAAAAATCCCTGGACGATATCTTCGAGCATAAGTAGAATAAATGGAATATATATATATATATATATATATATATATATATATATATATATATATATATATATATATATATATATATATATATATAGACATATATATATAGACATATATATATATATATATATATATATATATATATATATATATATATATATATATATATTATATATATATATACATATATATGTGTGTGTGTGTGTGTGTGTGTGTGTGTGTGTGTGTGTATGTGAATATATATATATATATATATATATATATATATATATATATATATATATATATATATACATATACATATCCCTCTTCCTCTCCTTTACCTCTCCCTCCTCCTCTCCCTCCCCCTCTCCTTCTTCCTCCCTCTCCCTCTCCCACCCCCACCCCTCACCCTCTCACACCCCCTCTCCCTCCCCCTCCCCCTCTCACACCTGAGACCAAGATAATGATTCGTCTCCTTCCAGAAATCTAAAACCTTGTTTCAATACGAGTTATGCGAGGGTTCAACCTTCCGATATTCCTCGCTGGGTGTTTGATGGTGTCAGAGATTCAGTATTGGAGGAAGTTTTTTTTATGAGTTTCCTTTTCCATTATATTCAGATTGAATATGAATAACATTACAGTCTGTCATTTCATACCCGGTGAAAGTTTATCGTATGGGCTTGATACCCCCGTAAATCTAGTTTATACTATGATCATATGTAGGCTTGCTCGATGAGAAACTTGTTCTATAGAATTATGTCTCGACTACCCTTAAATGTCTCACTTGTTGGCAGGCAATTTGGGAGGAAAATATAATTAACTGCACGAAAATTGCTTCTTCCATTTAAGTGCCAGTAAAGAACGCAAAGCAACGTTACAGAAAAGTCTCGGTTAAGAGGTTGGTTGAATGAGTGACAGAGTGTGGGCAGCGTGCGAGGGTGGGAAGGAGGGAGAGGGATAGAAATAGATAGACAGATAGATAACATGTGTGTGTGTGTGTGCGTGTGCGTGTGTGTTTACACTTCTACATACATGTGTAGAAGGGTTTCCATACATAAATTCGTGATATCTTATTTTCACTTTTTAATTGTGAAATCTGACGATCACCTCCGGTCGAGGCGACCTACCTTAATTGGAATAATTGTCAGTATGTTCTAAAGCTATTTTTTCTGTTTAGTCTATTTTCCTCATCCTCGGAACTGAACGAAGCACTACAGTACGTACCAGAGGGCATATACAGTCATACAATTACACACACACACACACATAGATACAGAGATACACACACACACACACACACACACTCACACACATTTACTCTTTCTTCATAATCTCACAGAAACACATATAAATAACATGGGAAAGCACGCACACACACATACACACACACACACACACACACACACACACACACACACACACACACACACACACACTCACACACATTTACTCTCTCTTTCTTCTTCATAATCTCACAGAAACACATATAAATAACATGGGAAAGCACACACACACACACACACACACACACACACACACACATTTACTCTTTCTTCTCGAAAAAGACTCATAAACAAATTAACTTGACTACGAAAGAGCAAAGAAAAATATCCTAAACACCTTTGTTGTTTAGGAATCCCATTCTGATTTGCATTTGAGCGTCGAAGTTCGTACAAGACAAGGAATGACGAGGATATAATGGATGAAAGAAAAGGAGAAGAGGAATGAAGTGTGTGTGTGTGTGTCTGTGTGTGTGTGTGTGTGTGTGTGTGTGTGTGTGTGTGTGTTTATATGTGTGTGTGTGTGTGTTTATGTGTGTGTTTATGTGTGTGTGTGTGTGTGTCTGTGCGTTTTTGTGTGTATGTGGCCAGAATTTCATTAGCATTTTAACGTCATTTTCTTTTGTTCTACTCTTAATTTATTTATATTTT
>BOPN01003644.1:87500-90000 GCA_017312705.2 Penaeus japonicus | reverse complement strand
ATGTTAACAAATGTAATCACAAAAATAAATATTATGATGATAAATGTAATAACAAAAATAAAAATGATAATGTTAACAAATGTAATAACAAAAATAAAAATGATAATGTTAACAAATGTAATAACAAAAATAAAAATGATAATGATATTAGTAATGACAGTCATAATGATAATGATAGTAATAATAACAATACCAATTAAAATAAGGACAAGAAGAATGATAATGATAAAGATATTGATAATGATTATGATGGCAATGATGATAATAAAATATCCAATGAAAATGATAATGATAATAATAGTAATAACACCAATAACAATAATATGTTAATGATAATTAGAATAACAAAATAAATTATCATAATGTTGATGTTATTCCTCATAATGATGATAACACTAATAAAAATATTAACAATGATTATAATAATAATCATAATGGAAATAACAATAACAGTGATGAAAAAAAATACAATGATAATTTCAATGATAAGGTTAATGGTAATAGTAATGGTAATAGAAATGATAATGGTAATATCAATAATGATAATGATGATAATGATAATAACAATGACGGCATCAACAATAACAATAGTAATAACACTAATAATGATAATGGTATTAGTAATAAAAAAGATGATAATAATTATCAATATAATTATAATTACCATAATGATCATGGTAATGATGATTACAACAATAATAGAAACAGGAATGATGATGATAACAAATATAATAATAATGATGATAATGAGAATGAGAATAATGATAAAA
This sequence comes from Penaeus japonicus, assembly GCA_017312705.2. Taxonomy (NCBI): domain Eukaryota; kingdom Metazoa; phylum Arthropoda; class Malacostraca; order Decapoda; family Penaeidae; genus Penaeus; species Penaeus japonicus. The sequence goes on along the minus strand of BOPN01003644.1, from coordinate 89,230 downwards.
ATAACAATAATGATACTGATACTGATAACGGTAGTATAATATGATAATGAGAATAATGATAACGGTGATAATGATAGTAATGATAATGATAAAAATGATAATTATAATGATAACAATAGTGATGATAATGATAATAATAATAATAATGATGACAACAATGATAAAGAAGATAATAATAAGAATAGTGATAATAAGAATGAGAATAAGAATAAGAATAAGAATGATGATAATAATAATAATAATAATAATAATAATAATAATAATAATAATAATAATAACAATAAGAGTTATGATAACAAAAAAATGAAAATGCCCATTCAGTCTCGGATGCTGATGCCTCTTCACACTCCTCGCTCATCTCCTGCTCCAACTTCCGGAGGACTTGATGCTGTCTGTCGTGTGCTTCACTTTTATGTTAACTATCGTATATATGTCTTTTATTTTCACTTATTCTTGGTATATCATTGTTTTCCAATTATTGCCTTGTTTTTTTCTTTCTTTCTTTTTTTCTTTTGTATCGTCCCCTTAAGGTTTTATTTTATTTTATTATTTGTTTTTTTACGATAATGAAAGAACTATTTAATAAAGATAGTTTATGTCATGTTTTTTTTTTCTCTCTCTTTTTTCATTTCATTAAACTTCATTTTAATCTGGTACAGTTTCATATTTTCAATTTAAAGCATTATGATGATGATGATTATGATGATGATGATGATAATTATCAATATCATGATTATCATTATTGTTGTTTGTATTCATCACTATTTTTTTTTTTTTTTTTTTTTTTTTTATCAAGGAAGGAGTGGGAGAGGGTGAAGGAGGAGCGAGGAAGAGGAAGCGGGAGAGATAAAAAGAGAGAGAGAGATAGAGAAGGAATGTAGAGATAGGGGAAGCTATAGAATGATAGATAATTAGAAAGAGAGAGAGAGTGAGAGAGAGAGAGAGAGAGAGAGAGAGAAAGAGAGAAGAAAGAGAAAGAAAGAAAGAGAAAGAAAGCGAGAAGAAAGAGAAAGAAAGACATAGAGCATTCCAGAAACAAAAAGAAAATAAACGAAACATAAAAAAAAAAAAAAAAAAAAATCATACAAAGACACAGAGACTCCCCAAAAACAGACAGACAGACAGACAAACGAAAGCCTTTAAACAGACGAGAGACAGAGCGAAGCCGAGAAAGGTTTTTGGGAGACAGGAAGCTGCCGGAAGTAGGAGACAGATGGAGCAGCTCGTCCGATTCGCTTGGTTAGAGACCGGACGAGGTGGCGGAATGGCTTCGCTAACGTTTACTGACACTGCGTCCGAATGTGTTGGGGGAATCGGGGGATGGGAGGGAGAAGGGGGGGGGGGGGGTATGTGTGTGTGTGTGTGTGTGTGTGTGTAGAGGGAGAAGTGTGTGTGTGTATGTGTGTGTGTGTGTGTGTGTGTGTGTGTTTGTGGATGTATGTGAGATGAGGTGTATATGCGTGTGTATGTCGGGAGAGATGTGTATGTGTGTGTGTGTGTGTGTGTGTGTGTGTGTGTGTGTAAGGAAAGGTATATATGTTGGGAGACTGTGTGTGTGTTTTGCACTGAGAGGAATTTGAGAGAAACAGAGAGAGAAAGGGAAGGTGTAAGTGAGCAAGAAGTTTAGAGAGACCGACAGACAGACAGAGAGATATACAGACACACAGACAAAAAGACAAAAACAGAAACAGCGACTCCTGAAAAAAAGAAAGAAAAAAAAATCAGACACA
>BOPN01003644.1:60000-62500 GCA_017312705.2 Penaeus japonicus | reverse complement strand
TAACGCTTGTCCTCTTTCCCCTCTCTTCCCCATCCCCTCATCTCATATCTTCCCCACTCACTTTTTCTACCTTTTCTTTTCTACGCGTTTCCTTACCCCTCATTTTCCTTCCCTCTCTTATTCCCCTCTTGTTTTCTTCTCCATCCATATTCTCTACCCTCGCATTCCCGTCTTCATCTCTTTCTTTCATTCTCTTATTCATCTCTTACCTTCCCCCTACGTTTTTCCCTACCCCCTCATTACCTTTCTCAGAGAGAGAGAGAGAGAGAGAGAGAGAGAGAGAGAGAGAGGGAGAAAGAAAGAGAGAGAGAGAGAGAGAGAGAGAGAGAGTGAGAGAGAGAGAAAGAAAGAAAGAAAGCGAGAAAGAAAGAGAGAGAGAGAGAACCTAAGAGAGAAGCACTGAAGGGAGAAGGACAACAACAGACAGATAGAGGCAAACAAACAAGCAATAACAAGCGAGATACAACATAAGACAATGAAAAGGGGAAAGGACAGTATGGCAAATAATAGAGAAGGACAAATTTGTGAATAGATAAAGAGAGGAGAGAGAGAGAGAGAGAGAGAGTAATAGAAAGAAAAAGAAAATGAATGAACAATACAAAATCGAAATAGAGATAGAATGAGACAGCACGAGAGACAGAGAGATAAAGAAAAAGAGAGATAAAGAGAGAGAGAGACAGAAAGTAAGAGAAAGAGAAAGAGAGACAGAGAACAGAGAGACATAAAGTAAGAGAGAGAAAGAGAGAGACAGAAAGTAAGAGAATGAGAAAGAGAGAGACAGAGAATAAGAGAGAGAAATAGAGAGAGTAAGAGATAGAGCGAGAGTCGTCCGGTTCAATTAGTCTGAAAAGGGTGCTAGTGAATAGCGACAAGGCCAAGGTATGTTACCGCCCGGCGCATACACATCCAGCGGCCGGTGATTGGCAGAGACTGATGCTGAATTCCTACAACAGTGATTTCGGTGAGTGGTTGTTGGAATCATACCCCCCCCCCCTCCCTCCCTTCCTCCCTTTCCCATTTCCCCCTCCCTCCTCCCTCCCTTCCTCCCTTTCCCCCTTTCCCCTCCCCCCTTCCCCCTTCGCATCCTCCACCCCTTTGGGATAAGGTAAGGGGAGGGTTAGGGAGGGTGGCTAGAGGGAGAGGGATAGGTTTCAGGGGGTTGGGATAGGAGGGAGGGTGGGGGGGGATTGGTATTTGTTAATAGCCTCTCTTGTCTATGTACTTCCCTCTAGCTGCTCCCTCTATCCCTCCCTCCCTCCCTCCCCTTTTTGTCGAATTTGGAAGGACTAACGGAGAGTCGGAATGAAATCTATACAAGCAATCTTTATATCCCTCGTATGTCAGTCCATTTCAATTTTCGCAAACATTTCTGGGTTTATATCTGTATTATAGGTTTTTCCTTTTCTATTTTGCTCTGTCTCTTTCTCTCCCTCTCTCTTTTTCTCTCTCTCTCTCAATCTCTCTCTATCTCTCTCTCTCTCTCTTTCTTTCTCTTTCTCTCTCTCTCTCTTTTTCTCTCTCTCTCTCCTTTCTCTTTCTTTCTCTTTCCTTCCCTCTCTACCTCCCTCTTTTCCTCAATCCCTCTCTCTTTCTCTATCTATCTATCTATCTATTTCTATCTCTCTCTCTCTCTATCTATATTCATATCTATCTATATCTCCCTACCTCTCTCTCTCTTTCTCTCTCTTCCTCCATCCCTCCCCCCCTCCCCCTCTCATCCCTTCCTCTTTCCTCATTAATTAAAAGTTTCCCTTTAACCAAGCAAGTTCACTTAAGATCCCTAGAATTAAAGAAAGAAACTATAAAGTTTCTTTAGAAATAGATAAATGTCGGATAGTCTTCACTAATCAAGAAACAGTAAAACAACTCCGTCATGCAACTCATGCACGTCATGTAACTCATGAAAATTTCTGCATGATTTATGATGGTTCTGCTGGTAAGGATATTGATGGCTAGTATACTCGTGATGATGGTGGAAATAATTAAAAGTGATAATCTCTCTATTTATCTGTCTATCTATCTATCTATCTATCTATTTCTCTTCCTCCAGTTGAAGACGATAAGTATGATCGATGTGGAAATATAGATGACGAGGAAAGGGTAAAAATAGGAAAAGTGAAAAGGAAAGAGAATGAATAAATAGAGGATGATGGGTAGGAAGAAAAAAATATGGGATAGAAGGAGAGAGAAAAAGGGAAAAACGAAGAAGCAGAGGGAGAGATAAAGAGAGATAGAGAAAGGGAGGGAGGAGGAGCAGGATATAGATAGAGTATGAGGAAAAAAATAGAACTAGAGGAATAACGAAGAAAGGAGGTAGCAGAAGAGGGAAGAGCCGTAGAAAATAAAGAGAAGAAGAGGGGAAGGAAAGGCAGCAGGAAGAAAATATATACTACAATTAGGTGTATTACCTCCGTGGAAAGAAATCAATAACACAGCTTTCAATTACGAAGAAATCGGGACAGTGATTGACATAAGGGAACAAGAATCCATTAACAGATAC
>BOPN01003644.1:50000-55000 GCA_017312705.2 Penaeus japonicus | reverse complement strand
ACACATGTTCAAAGCCGAAGGAAAACACATCCATAGATACAAAATCACATACGGTACCACATACAAACACAAATACATAAACCCACATACAAACGCCATACACACACAAAGACATACACACAGACACACACAACACAAACACAGATACATAAATACACAGACACACACACACAACAACACATAAACCCAATAACACGCAGACAAACACACACGCAGACACAAGCACAAACACACACAAACACAAACAAACACAAACACACACAAACACAGACACACAAATACACACACAAACGCAATGAAACACAAACACACACAAACACACACAAACACAAATGCACATAAACCCACTAACACGCAGATCACATTCCTCTCCACATATTACTGAAGCATAGCATGTAAAGAACACATAACCAAGGTACACCAGAACATTGCAATGTCCGCTTCTGTTTACTAGCAAAATATTTCTAGATTCAGCTCATTTCCCTATTTTTTTTCTTCCTTTGGTTTCAATATCGTAACATAACACAAAATAGTAATTCAAAGAAATTGATTTGATATCACTACATTGTGAATCATTCAGTAATGACACATAACGAATGATTAAATTGAGGACGATAAAAAAAAACGAATATGATAAGTGTGTCTAGTCTGTGTTCCTATAACGTAATCGTCATTTTTATTGATTTTGGGGAAAAAAAAGAGATATCGTGAGTATTTTTTGGAGTTGATGATGGAATTGTTTTTTTTTTTTTGTACCCTGTCTGGCTTGGAATAATAAACAATATATATATTTATATATATATATATATATACACACACACACACACACACACACACACACACACACGTGTGTGTGTGTGTGTGTATATATATATATATATATATATATATATATATATATATATATATATATATATATATATATATATATATATATATATATATACACATATATATATATATATATATATATATATATATATATATATATATATATACATATATATATATATATATATATATATATATATATATATATATATATATATATATATATATATATATGCGTGTGTGTGTATGTGTGTGTGTGATCTTGATAGCATTTATATTAGCAGTACCACTATGAGTATCATCACTAATATTGTTATCTGATGACTGCTATTATTATCATTATTATAACGAACAAAATATTGTGAATTTCCTTATTTCATTATTATGTTTGTTATGGTCACTCTTATCTTTTTGCGATTACCATTATAACCGTTACGTCAATGAAAATGTGGTCGTTATCATCATTATTTCCATCACCATCATTACATCACTTTCATTACAATCAAATTACCAATGATAATGATGATAGTAACGCACATATCATTATCTCTACCATCATCAATAAAAAAAAAAATACTCACCCAAATTACACAAAGACAAAAAAAATACAATATTGAAAACACATTTACAGTCATAACAAAAGATTACAAAAAAAAAAAAAAAAAAAAAAAAAAAAAAAAAAAAAAAAAAAAAAAAAAAAAAAAAAAAAAAAAAAAAAAAAAAAAAAAAAAAAAAAAACTGAAAACTAAGATTACAAAGTCTTCAGTCTCAACGTATAAGTGTACTGTCGCCACCTGTTCCCTATCCATCATTTTCTGATTACTTGCATGTGGAAGGATGACACTTGTACACGCACGTATGGCTTGGTGGGTTGGAGGAAGAGGAAGAGGAGGAGGAGGTGTGGGAGGAGGAAGGGATAGTAGAAGGATGGAGAGGGTTGGTGGAGAAAGATGGGATTAGGGTGTGGTGATGGAGGATGGGGCGAGAGGAAGGAGTTGGGAAAAGGAGGCGGTGGTGGAAGAATGGTGGTGGTGGTAGGGGGGGGGGTGATGAAGGGTAGGAGTGGAGTAGAACGGAGGAGGGTGGTGGAGGGAGATAGAAGCGCGTGTGGGAAGAGAGGGAAGGGGCGTGATAAGAGAAGGGAGAGAGTTGAGGGGGGGAGGCGAAAAAGAGGGGGTGAGCGAAGAGAGGAAGAGGAGGGAGAAAGAGAGAAGACGAAACGAGTTTCAGTGAGCAAAGGATTTTTTTGTTTGTTTCCTTTTTTCTTTTCTTTTTTACCTTCATAGGATTCTTGTTAATCCTTTTTGGTTTCGTGGGAGTTTTCCTTCTTTTTTTGATTATATACTTTTTTTTTTTACTCTATGATAGGTTTAGCTATTACCTGCGTGATTGTGTGTGTGTGTGTGTATGTTTGTGTGCATGTACCTACGTGATTATGTGTGTGTTTGAGTGTATGTGCGCGTGCATGTGTGTGCGTGTGCCTACAACTGCGTTTGCAAGAACAGAAATAACACACCGACACAAAGACACTAAATACATTCAATACGCGAACCTTCCACAAATGGACCTGATAAATATGCATTCAATTAATTCGCTTATTCAGCAACCAGCACATTTGCATCATGCACACGAACACACAATCATCAAAAGAGATTATGAATTCAGATCCTTAAAATGCTTCATAATCTCCTGTCAATCATAGATCCATTAAGGAAATGAGAAAATATATGTACACACACACACAAATATATATTTATATTCATACATACGTAGACAATATATACATATATATATATATATGTGTGTGTGTGTGTATGTATGTATAAATTCATTTATACATATGCTTAGATATATGTACATATATATTTGTATATTATAAGCAATCACACACATACACACACATACATACACATATAGATATATGTATGTATACGTATATATATATATATATATATATATATATATATATATATATATATGTATAAATTCATTTATACATATGCTTATTTATATGTTTATATACATTTGTATATTATAAGTAATCACACACACACACACACATGTATGTATGTATGTATGTATATACATATATATATATATATATATATATATATATATATATATATATATATATATATATATATATATATATATATATCTGCCGTGTGCATATCTCAATAAAGAACCGATATGATATGTCGTTCACTAATGCAAAAGGATATTTTGTTTCTTGTTCGGGAAAGATAAGAAGGAAAGATAATCGAGATTGGAAAGTTACGAAAGATATGAAACATGAAAATGTTTGTGATTCTTTTAAAGTCTTATGAAAAATACAGCCTCTTGACTTTTATTTTTCATCTTGAACTACGTGTATCTATTCATATACATAAGTATATGATCAGAGAGAGAGAGAGAGAGAGAGAGAGAGAGAGAGAGAGAGAATTTAGATAGATAGATTACTAGATAGAGAAAGGAAGCATGCATGGATAGATAGACAGACAAATATACGCAAAAATATAGATATGGATGGATAGCTATAGATGGACACATGAATGAACAGATAGACAAACATACAGGTAGATAAATAGGTAATCATACAAACAGACAGACAGACAGACAATAGACAAATAAACAAATAGACTAACATAGATAGAGAGTTAGACAAATTAATACATAGGCAGACAGACAAACACCTAAATAGACAAATGGATACATAGAGCTAGACAAATAAATACATAGACAAACAAACAAACACCTAAATAGACAAATGGATACATAAAGTTGACAATACATAGAGTTAGACAAATAAATACATAGGCAGACAGACAAACACCTATATAGACAAATAGATACATAGACAGACATAAAGACATTTTGATATGCAAATAAATACTTAAACTAACATAGACATATAAAAGAACAAATAAATCCATAGACTAACATAGACACACAGACAGACAGACACATACATAGACAAATAAACACAAAGACGAACACAAACAGACACAAAAATAGACAAACACAAAGACTAACATACGCAGACATAAATAGACAAATAAACACAAAACACTGACATAAACAGACTACAGACACTAAAAAATAAACAAACAAACACATAGACCAACGTAAACAGACAAGCAGACACAGAAAAAAAAGACAAACAAACACATAGACCAACATAAACAGACAAGCAGACACAAAAAATAGACAAATAAACCCATAGACCAACATAAACAGACAAGCAGACACAAAAAAAATAGACAAATAAACCCATAGACCAACATAAACAGACAAGCAGACACAAAAAAATAGACAAATAAACCCATAGACCAACACAGACAACCTGGCAACCAAAGATACAAACTCTGGAGATCTGATATGCCTAGATGAGAGGAACCCAACGGACACAGCCTACAGAACTGCACAAATACAGACGAAATATCTATACATTTTTTTCCCCGTAACTTGAAACGAGTCGAGACCATCAAAAGCGATATGGTTTTCATCTCCATTCTAACTTTTTTTTCGTGTTTTTGTTTTTGTTTTTTGTTTGTTTGTTTTTTGGGGTTTTTAATCTTTTGTTATTTTTTAGAAGAAAGAGAAATAGGGAGGGAGGGGGGGGAGAGGGAGGGAGAGAGAGAAAGAGAGAGAGAGAGAGAGATGGGGGGAGAGGAAGAGAGAGAGAGAGAGAGAGAGAGAGAGAGAGATGGGGGGAGAGGAAGAGAGAGAGAGAGATAGGGGAGAGGAAGCGAGAGAGAGAGAGGCGAAAAAAAATATATAGATCTATAAACAGATGAGGGGAAAGAGATAGAAAAACAGAGAGACAGACAGGTTGAGAGTAGAAGAGGAGTATATCCCGTCAGTACTCCCCACCCCCTCACCTCCCACAGCCCCTCCCCACCCAACCCCTTACCCATCCACCCTTCATGGAGAATTCTCAGGATTCTAGAAGTTTCCAAATCAAACAAGTCGGCGGTTGCGCTCAAAAACGGCACGGAAACCCCGGGGCATGCCATAGCGAGAAAGCCCTTTTTGCTCTCAGCCCAGACAGCCAATTAGAACGCAGACTCAGTCCTAGTAAGTTTCTAATGAGGTGAAGCCTGAGGGGGGCGTTTCCTCATTCGGTGATATAGGGGAAAATCTAGGAAGGGGGAAAAAATAGTTGTGGG
>BOPN01003644.1:32500-40000 GCA_017312705.2 Penaeus japonicus | reverse complement strand
CCTTCTATTTATCTCTCATTTTCTCTCTCTCGCTTTCTCTCTCTCCTCTCTCTCTCTCTCTCTCTCTCTCTCTCTCTCTCTCTCTCTCTCTCTCTCTCTCTCTCTCTCTCTCTCTCTCTCTCTCTCTCTCTCTCTCTCTCTCTCTCTCTCTCTCTCTCTCTCTCTCTCTCTCTCTCTCTCTCTCTCTCTCTCTCTCTCTCTCTCCCTCTTTCAAAACAAGAAGATATTTTACTATAATATCACACGCATTTCTCTTTTACTTGAGTTCTATTTTCTCTAAACATTTCTCTAATTTCTTATATCGAAAAGAAAACATAAAAACGGGCGAGGAAAAGAGTAATATATATGTTTGTTTTTTCCCTCACATGCGATGTACCCAAACCCAGTTTCTTTCTATCTATTAATCCATAAATCAGTATTATTCAGTATTATAATTTAAATGACAGGTGGATTTTTTAACCTAGGTCCATTGTCTCGAGGGGTATATGCTTTTTCTAGATAATGGTATAAAAAGCACATAAAAAGCCTTTACACACTCACACACATATATATAAACACAAACCCTCACACACGCAAAAACACTAACACACTGAGGCAAGCACCTCTATACACACAAACACACACACACACACACACACACACACACACACACACACACAAACACACACACTTCTGAACGTACAAACGTAGTAGTACGCACACACCCATATTTACCTACACATACATATATATTTCCATTCAGATATGTAGGTACATGCCCACATATAAACACACTCGCATAAACATACACAAACAAACAAAGACGTAACATACACCGACCCACTACCCGAAATACAAAAAATACACACACACACAAACAAACAAACAATATACACACACAAACAAAAAACAAAAAACAAAAAACACACACACCCATATCCCCTCATCCCTGCACCTTCCTCCCCCTCCCCCCTCCACCCCTCGACCCCTCCACCCCTCGACCCCTCCACCCCTCCTCCCTTCCACCCCTCCACTCCTCCACCCCTCGACCCCTCCACCCCCTCCACCCTTCCACCCCTCCTCCCCACCCTCTCCTCCACCCCCTCCACCCCTCTACCCCCTCCACCCCCTCCACCCCTCCACCCCCTCCACTCCTCCACCCCTCCTCGACCCCTCCACACACAAACACATACATATCCCGTCAAACAAAACCCGCCCATAACATATAATGGCTTCCCTTGATCAGACTATAGATTCGCCCAAATTTGCATACACGACTGAACGGCAACCAATACTAATGTTGCTTGTCTATTATCTACGTTCCTCTTAGTACATGGGTGCTGATGCTCGTTCAAGAGATGGAGGGGGGGAAGGGGGGAGGAAGGGGAAGGAGTGAGGTAAGGAAGGAGAGGAAGGATGGAAGGGACATAAGGAGAAGGAGGGAGAGACGGGGTGGAAAAAGGGAGAGGAGGAGGAGAAGGGGGAGGGGAAAGACGGAGAGTGAAGGGGAGAAGGAGGGAGAAGGAGGGAGTGTGAGGGGTGGAGGGAGGAGCGAGGGATGGAGGAAAGAAGAAGGAGGGAGGGAGAGAAAGAGAGATGGGGTTGAACGGGGAGAAAGTGATAGGGAAGAGACGGTGTATAGGACTGAGAAAATGGCGACAGAGGGAAGGGAAAGATGAGAGAAAGGGGAATTAGGAGAGAAATTAATAGGGGACAAAGATGAGGGAGAAAGAGAGAAATAGAAAGAGAGAGAGAGAGAGAGAGAGAAGGAATAAAAGGAAAAGTTATTGTTGCAATTATGCATATGTCGATTTTAACGTTGATGTTTGTTTGTTTTTTTCTTTTTTTTCCTTGTTTGGAGCCCCTAAAGGGGAAGGAGAAGAAGGAAATATCTTCATAAGCCCGTTTTCTCTATCTCTTTTTTTCTCTTTTTTTGTAAGAGAGATTATAAATTTTGTGTTTGTCTAGGGAATATATCTTGTGCCATGATATGTAAAAAGTCTAGTTATACAACCCCATTCCTCCACTGCCCCCTCCTCCTCAACCTCTGATTCCCCCCCCCCCTCCCCTCTATAGCCCAAACTACCTCTCTCACCCTATTATCAACCTCTTAGACTCAAATTATATTGCCTTTATGCCCGCCCCTCACACTCATTCCTCATCGTTATTGTACCACTGCACTCACATACGAATTCTCCCTTTATACCAACCCTCTAAACCCATGCAACAACACCCTTATGCTAACCCATTATACCCATACAACAATACCCTTATGCTAACCCCTTATACCCATGAAACAACACCCTTGGACCAACCCCTAATATCTATGCAACAACACCCTTATAGCAATGCAATAACACCCTTGTACCAACCACTTATACTCATGCAATAACACCATTATACTAACCCCTTTTATTCATACCATACCAGCCACTTATATTCACACTTTAATACTTTTACACCATACCACTTCTACAGTCCCCCAACTACCATTCCCACCCCCTCCCACCCCCTCCCAACCCCAGCCAATCACCCCCCTCCCCCTCCCTTCTCCCCCTTTCCAACCCCCACCCCCACCTCCTTCCAAACTCCACTCACTCTTCCACACCCCACCTAACCCCTACTCCCACCCATCCCCACCCACTTCTAATATTCCTCAACGAAACGCCTGAACACTATCCGCCATACCCCTACTCCATGCCCCACCTAACCCCACTCCAACCAAACCCCACCTACTTTCACCCAACCACATCCACTCACACACACTCCCATCCCTACCTACTCCTACCCACACCTACTCATTCCCACCGATCCCCCCCCACCCCCACCCCGCAATAAAAATTAACCCTATAAGTAACAACAATGATACGATAATGATAATTTCAAATTTCCCGCCAGTCTGAGGACCTTCATCCGAAGAGGGAAGACAGTGCTTCTATTTTAATTTTCCCTATTCATGTTTTGGCAACTCTTTGCTTCCAGATTTAGAGATTAGCTAGTTCTCTCTATATCTGTCTATCTTTCTGTCTCTCTATCTTTCTATTTCACTATCTCTCTCTCTCTCTCTCTCTCTCTCTCTCTCTCTCTCTCTCTCTCTCTCTCTCTATATATATATATATATATATATATATATATATATATATATATATATATATATATATATATATATATATATATATATATATATATATATATACATGTGTGTGTGTGTGTGTGTGTGTGTGTGTGTGTGTGTGTGTGTGTGTGTGTGTGTGTATTTTTATGTCTCTCCCTCTATCTATCTATCTAACTATCTATCTCCTATTTATCTCTCATTTCCTCTCTCTCGCTTTCTCTCTCTCTCTCTCTCTCTCTCTCTCTCTCTCTCTCTCTCTCTCTCTCTCTCTCTCTCTCTCTCTCTCTCTCTCTCTCTCTCTCTCTCTCTCTCTCTCTCTCTTTCTCTCTCTCTCTCTCCCTCTCTCTCTCTCTCTCTCTCTCTCTCTCTCTCTCTCTCTCTCTCTCTCTCTCTCTCTCTCTCTCTCTCTCTCTCTCTCTCTCTCTCTCTCTCTCTCTCTCTCTCTCTCTCTCTCTCTCTCTCTCTCTCTCTCTCTCTCTCTCTCTCCCTCTCTTTCAAAACAAAAAGATATTTTACTATAATATCACACGCATTTCTCTTTTACTTGAGTTCTATTTTCTCTAAACATTTCTCTAATTTCTTATATCGAAAAGAAAACATAAAAACGGGCAGGGAAAAGTAATATATATGTTTGTTTTTCCCTCGCATACGTGTACCCAAACCCAGTTTCTTTCTATCTATTAATCCATAAATCAGTATTATTCAGTATTATAATTTAAATGACAGGTGGATTTTTTAACCTAGGTCCATTGTCTCGAGGGGTATATGCTTTTTCTAGATAATGGTATAAAAAGCACATAAAAAAGCCTTACACACTCACACACATATATATAAACACAAACCCTCACACACGCAAAAACACTAACACACTGAGGCAAGCACCTCTATACACACAAACACACACACACACACACACACACACACACACACACACACAAACACACTTCTAGGACATTTTAAACGTAGTAGTACGCACACACCATGTTACCTACACATACATATATATTTCCATTCAGATATGTAGGTACATGCCCACATATAAACACACTCGCATAAACATACACAAACAAACAAAGACGTAACATACACAAACCCACTACCCGAAATACAAAAAATACACACACACACAAACAAACAAACAATATACACACACAAACAAAAAACAAAAAACAAAAAACACACACACCCATATCCCCTCATCCCTGCACCTTCCTCCCCCTCCCCCTCCCACCCCTCGACCCCTCCACCCCTCGACCCCTCCACCCCTCCTCCCTTCCACCCCTCCACTCCTCCACCCCTCGACCCCTCCACCCCCTCCACCCTTCCACCCCTCCTCCCCACCCTCTCCTCCACCCCCCTCACCCTCTACCCCCTCCACCCCCTCCACCCCTCCACCCCCTCCTCCCTCCCACCCTCCTCGGCCCCTCCACACACAAACACATACATATCCCGTCAAACAAAACCCGCCCATAACATATAATGGCTTCCCTTGATCAGACTATAGATTCGCCCAAATTTGCATACACGACTGAACGGCAACCAATACTAATGTTGCTTGTCTATTATCTACGTTCCTCTTGCTACATGGGTGCTGATGCTCGTTCAAGAGATGGAGGGGGAAGGGGGAGGAGAGGAGGTGAAGGGGAGAAGGAGGGAGAAGGAGGAAGTGTGAGGGGGAGGGAGGGAGGGAGGGATATGAGGAGGAGGAGGGAGGGACGGGGGGGTAAAAATGGGGAGGGAGGAGGAAGTAAGGGACGGAGAGTGAAGGGGAGAAGGAGGGAGAAGGAGGAAGTGTGAGGGGGAGGGAGGGAGGGAGGGAGGGAGAGTGAAGGGGAGAAGGAGGGAATGTGAGGGGGGGGGAGGATGGAGGAAAGAAGATGGAGGGAGGGAGAGAAAGAGAGATGGGGGTTGAACGGGGAGAAAGTGATAGGAAAGAGAGGGAGGATGGGATTGAGAAAATGGGGACGGAGGGAAGGGAAAGATGAAAGAAAGGGGAATTAAGAGAGAGATATAATAGGGGACAAAGATGAGAGAGAAAGAGAGAAATAGAAAGAGAGAAAGAGAGAGAGAGAGAGAGAGAGAGAGAGAGAGAGAGAGAGAGAGAGAGAGAGAGAGAGAGAGAATAAAAGCAAAAGTTATTGTTGCAATTATGCATATGTCGATTTTAACGTTGATGTTTGTTTGTTTTTTCTCTTTTTTTTCTTGTTTTGAGCTCCTAAAGGGGAAGGAGAAGAAGGAAATATATTCATAAGCCCATTTTCTCTATCTCTTTTTCTTCTCGTTTTTTGTAAGAGAGATTATGCATTTTGTGTTTGTCTAGGGAATATATCTTGTGCCATGATATGTAAAAAGTCTAGTTATACAACCCCACTCCTCCACTGCCCCCTCCTCCTCAACCTCTGACTCCCCCCCCTCCCCTCTATAGCCCAAACTACCTCTCTCACCCTATTATCAACCTCTTAGACTCACATTATATTGCCTTTATGCCCGCCCCTCACACTCATTCCTCATTGTTATTGTACCACTGCACTCACATACGAATTCTCCCTTTATACCAACCCTCTAAACCCATGCAGCAACACCCTTATGCTAACCCATTATACCCATACAACAATACCCTTATGTCAACCCCTTATATCCATGAAACAACACCCTTATGCTAACCCCTAATATCTATGCAACAACACCCTTATACCAATGCAATAACACCCTTGTACCAACCACTTATACCCATGCAATAACACCATTATACTAACCCCTTTTATTCATACCATACCAGCCACTTATACTCACACTATAACACTTTTACATTATCCCTTATACTCATATAACAACGTCAATCTAACACTTCTACAGTCCCCCAACCCACCCCAACTCACACCCATCTACACCCACCCACTCCAACCCACACCCACAAACCCCCACCCACACCAACCCACACCAACCCACCCCCACCACTCTAACCCACCCACATCAACCCACCCCCATCCACCCACCCCAATCCACACCCACCCACACCCTCACCCACACCCACCCACACCCACTCACCCCTCCACACCAACCCCCACCCACACCCACCCACACCCCCACCCACACCCACCCCACACGAACCCACTCTCCAAACGCTTAATATCCCAACCCAGTGACCCCCCCCCCACCACCCCCACCCCAGTGAACCCCCAAACGCTCGCGTGTGATTGTTTATGTCCTCGCCGCCGATATGAGGGAGAAGCCGCGTTCACCGGGAGCAGGACACGCCGGGGCCTCGTTCGTCATGATGGAGGGCGGGCGGGCGGGCGAATGGGCGAACGGGCGAATGGGCGGGCGGGTAGGAACTTTTGTTTACGCGCGGGTTAACATTAGTGTGTGAAGAGTGTGAGGGGGGGAGAGGGGGGGGAGAGAGGGGGGAGAGAGGGTAAGGGTGGGGTGGGGTGGGTGGGATGGGTGAGAGGGGAGGGAAGGAGGGTGGGGTGGGTGGGGAGAGAGGGATATAGAGAGAGAGGGTGAGGGTGGGGATAGGGGAGGGGTGGGTGGGAGGTGGAGGGAAGGAGGGGAGGGGGAGAGAGGGAGAGAGGGAGGGAGGGTGGGAGGGTATGAGAGAGAGAAAGAGAGAGTAATAAAGAGAGAGAGAGAGGGAGGGAGGGGAGAGAGAGAAAAAGAGAGAGTAATAAAGAGAGAGAGAGGGAGGGAGGCAGGGGAAAAAGAGAAAGAGAAAGAGAGACAGATAAATAGATACATAGATATATCCATACATATATATACATAAACACTAATATATTTCAGATTACTAAAATGCAACAGAGAAACGATAAACAGACAAACAAAAAGGCGAATAAAGAGAACGTAAAAATATTTACAAAATATGTATCTATTAATGATAAACACACACTGTAACGCTCGATGCTTATGGTGACTTATGGTTATGTTGACTGACGCTTGACATGACGAACTGTTATTGGCATTAATGGTTATGGCTCGGCCTGCTTATGGTGACTGATGCCTCTGGTGATTAGTGTATGGTGATTGTAGGGAATGATGATGAGTTTTTTATATGTGTTTATGTGTATATATATATATATATATACATATATATATATATATATATATATATATATATAGAGAGAGAGAGAGAGAGAGAGAGAGAGAGAGAGAGAGAGAGAGAGAGAGAGAGAGAGAGAGAGAGAGAGAGAGAGGGAGAGAGGGAGGGAGAGAGAGAGAGAGAGAGAGAGAGAGAGAGAGAGAGAGAGAGAGAGAGAGAGAGAGAGAGAGAGAGAGAAGAGAGAGAGAGAGAGAGAGAGAGAGAGAGAGAGAGAGAGAGAGAGAGAAAGAGAGAGAGAGAGAGAGAAAGAGAGAGAGAGAAAGACCGTGCATAGATAAATACGAATTGCAGTATTACTATAACGAAA
>BOPN01003644.1:10000-20000 GCA_017312705.2 Penaeus japonicus | reverse complement strand
CTATTTTCGTTTCTTTCCTCCTCCTCTTCCCTTTCTTCTCTCCTCTACTCCTTCTTATCCTCCCTCTCCTCTTCCTCCTAATTCTCCTAATCCTCCTCCTCCTGCTCTTCCTCTCCTTCTTTCTCCTCATCTTCTTCCTCTTCCTCCTCTTCCTCTCCCTCCTCCTCCTCCTCTTCCTCCTCCTCCTCTTCCTCCCCTTCCTCTTCTTCCTCTTTTTCTTCCTCCTACTCCTCTTCTTTCTCCTTCTCCTCCTCCTCCATCCACACCCCCTTTCTCTCTCTCTCTCTCTCTTTCTCTCTCTTTTCCTTCTTTTGAATTATTAATGTTCGTCCAAAGAAAGGTCGCTTTTATGATCAACTTACTTATGCTGGATGAAAGAGAGGGATATTGATCTTAATATTTGAGTATGAAGTTCTTTTGTCTCTCTCTCTCTCTCTCTCTCTCTCTCTCTCTCTCTCTCTCTCTCTCTTTCTTTCTCTCTCTCTCTCTCTCTTTCTTTCTCTCTCTCTCTCTTTCTCTCTCTCTCTCTCTCATGGTAATGATGGTGATTATAGAGATAATAGAATGATGATAACAATGATGATAATAACAATGATAATGATAATAATGATAATGATAACAATGATGACAATAATAGTACTGATAATAACAATAATGGTATTAATAATAACAATAATAATGATAATAGTAGTGATAATGATAACAATAATAATAATGATAAAGATAATTATAATAATGATAATAAAAATAACAATAACAAAAGATCGCTAGCATCAGATACAAAGAATATCTCATCTCTAAGCAGACAAGCCTCGAACAAGCATCTGATCTCTGCAGGAAATCAATTTATATACAACACAGTCCAGACAAACAGCCACAGGACACAACTAGAGAGAGATATAACAAGTCTGTAACTTACGAAAGCATCAAAGCGTTTTTTTTTTTTTTTTTTTTTTTTTTGGTGGGGGGGTGAAGAGGGGAGTGGGATGAGGGGTTATGAAGGGGAGGGATTATGGGGGGGAGGGGTTATGGGGGGGAAGGGAGAGTTGGAGGGGTCGAAAGGAAGAAGGTAGAGTGTAGATAAGGGGTTAGGAGAGGGGGTGGAGGGAGAGAGGGGGAGATAATTGGAAGAGGAGGAGAGGAAGGGAGAAAGAGGGATAGGGAAAGGGAGGTAAGAGGGGGATGGATAGAAGAGGGGGGGGAAGAAGAGGGAAACCGTTGGTGCAAAGAGTGAGCAAAGGAAAAAGGGAAGAGGGAGATAGATAGAGAAGGGGAGAAAGAGAGAAGGGGAGAAAAAGTGAGGAGAGGAAGAGGAAAAGGGAGAGATGGAGGTTGAGGGGGATGAGGAAGATAAAGGGAAAAGGGAGACAGAGAGATATAAACGGAAGATGAGGGGAGAGAGGAAGGGAAGAGAAGAGAAAGAGACAAGAAAAGAGAGAAAGCAGGAAGAAAGAAGGAGGGGAGAAGAGAGACAGACGAACAACAAAGATAAGATAATGGGGAAGTGAAAAAGGGAGAAAGAAGAGCAAGAAAGAAGAAGAATAAAGAAGGAAGAAGTAGAAAGAGGGGAATTAAAGAAAGAAAGAGGGGAGGAGTGGATGATAAGGAGATAAGAGATAAAAGAACTTTACGAAGTACGTAGGAAGGACACAAGGAGGAAAGTAAGATAAAGACAAAATATAGAAATAAAAGAGAGAAAGAACGAGAAGGGGAGAAGAAATAGAAAAAAATAACATATAAAAAATAAAAAGTAAATGTCCAAAAAAACAGAGACGAACAGAAGAAAGGAAACAAAGATAGATTAAGATAGAACACGAAATAACAATGGAAGAATTGAAGAAATAAGAGAGAGAGAGAGAGAGAGAGAGAGAGAGAGAACGAGAGAAAGGAGAAAAAAAGGAAAACGAAAAGAAATAATGGTAACAGTAATAGTAATACCAATTATAATGATGAAAATAATGATAGTAATCACAGAAATGAGAATAATGACAATGATAATAAAGTTGCTAATGATAGTAACGACGATAAAGATCATGAAAATAATATTAATGATAAGGATAATGATGATAACAGTAACGATATTAATAACAATGATAATGAAATCAATAAAGAAAATAATAATAACAACAACCATAATCATAGCGATAACAACAACAACCATAATAATAACGATGAAAACAACAATAACAATAATAATAATAACCATAAAACCAACAACAAATCGAAGAAAAACAAGAAACAAAAACAACCAAAAGAAGAAGGGAAAGCAACCATCTCGCCAACATCAGCATCCGGCGCCAGCAAACGTGCCTCCAGGGTGTCTGGCTGACGACATGACGACAAAAGGCGTGGCTGACACCTGTCATGCGAACCTTTCTGTCACTTGGGAAGGATGAGTGACACAAGAGGCGGCGCGGCGTGGCGGCAGGGTGGCGTGGTAAACAAGAGGAGGAGGAAGAGGAAAGGGAGAGGAGGAGGAGGAAGAGGAGGAGGAGGGGGAAGAGGAAGTGATGGTGGTGGTGGTGGTGGTGGAGGAAGGGGAGGCGATGGTGGTGGTTGCGGTGGAGGAGGAGGGAAAGGAGGTGGTGGAGGAGGTGGTGGTGGTGGAGGGAAAGGAGGTGGTTGGGGAGGGGGGGAGGAGGAGGAGAGGAGGTGATGGTGGTGGAGGAGGGGGAAGCGGTGGTGGTGGTGGTGATGGAGGAGGGGCAGGTGGTGGTGGAGGGAAAGGAGGTGGTCTGGTGGAGGAGTGAGGGAGGAGGAGGAAGAGAAGAAGCAGGAGATAGAATAGGAAGATGGGGGAGGATGTGATGGTGGCGGTGAAGGAGGAGGAGGAGGAGGAAGAGAAATAGATAGAGGAAAGAAAGGGAAGATAAAGAGAAAATAAAAGAAAGAAGAGAAAAAGAAGTAAGAGGAGACGAGAGAAGAAGAAGAAGAAAAAGCAAACGCAAAGAAGAGAAAGAGGAGATGGGAGATGGAGATGGAAACGCTGAAATAAAGATTGAAAAGAGGATTTAAAATTAATTCATGGAAAGTTAAGATTGTCGGGAAAGGCATCGGGGAGGATTGGATGATAAATCACATTTAGACCTCAACGAGAGAGAAAGAGAGAGGAGGGCAAGGGTGGGAGAGAGGAAGGGGAGAGAGAGAGAGAGAGAGAAAGAGAGATGATGAAATACAAAAAGAAAAAAACAAACAAAGAGAAAATTATATCTATATCTATATCTATATCTATCTATATATATATATATATATATATATATGTATATAATATATATATATATATATATATATATATATATATATACATATATATACATATAAATATATACAATTATGTATATAGACATATGTATATATACATATTTTAGTATATACATATAAAGAGAGAGAGAGAGAGAGAGAGAGTGAGAGAGAGAGAGAGAGAGAGAGAGAGAGAGAGAGAGAGAGTTAGGCAGACAGACAACCAATCAAATCGACAAACTAAGCAAGTAAAAAAAAAACAACACGACAGACAAACAGCGAGCCAAAGTCCAAAGTTTAGCCAAATCAAAAATTCCATTTTATTTCCGACTATCTCTCCGTCATGTATTACAACATCTCGACTTGTTCTGCTCCGTCCAACTTCGGAGGAAAACTTAGATAAAATATGTTTTAGAAATTCTGAGTGAAAGAGCGAAATAAATGAATACTGATTTTTCTTTCCTCTCCTTTGCTGCCTCTTCTCCTTTTCTTCATCTTCCTCCTCCTCGTTATCATTAATATCATTCTTCTTTCTTCAGCTTTATATTTCTTCTTTCTTTACTATTATTATTTCTATTTCCTTTTTTTTTTCCTTCTCCTCTTCTTTCTTTTTTTCTGTTTCTCCCTCTCCTCCTTATTATATTTTGCTTCTCTTTCTTCTTCTTCTTCTTCTTCTTCTCCTCCTCTCTTTTCCTCTCATCTAACTCGTCAACTCTCATTATTTTTACTTCCTCTCCTCCTTCCCCGCTTCTTCTTTTTCTTTCCCCTTCTTTTCTTTTTCTGTCTCCGTCTTCCTCTTCTTTTTTTTTCTTTCTCTTTCATTCTCTTCCTCAACTCCTCTTCTTCATTTCTCACCTCTTCCTCCCCCACTCTCCAACTTCTTCCTTTTCCTACACTTATTTTATTTTAATTCTGCTTCTATCATCACTAAACAAGGGGGGGAATACAATAAAAGAAAGAAGTAAAAATAGAGAAAGAAATAAAACAAACTGCACACAGCTTCCCTGCAATCGCAACAAACACAACAACAACAAAACACTCTCCTGCACGTGTGTTCTTTGTTGTTTTGTTAAGAATGAACAAACACACGTACATGAGAGGTTAATCTTTGAGAGAGAGAGAGAGAGATAACAGTTGAGGAGAGAGAGATAGGAAGATAGATAAAAGAAAGTGAAGAAGAGAAGGATGGAGAGAGGGAAAGAGGGAGAGAGAGAGAGGAGAGAGAGAGAGGAGAGGAAGGAAAAGGAGAGAGAGACGAACAAATAGACAAAGACACAGTAAGACACAGTAATTATATAAATGTTACAGGAAATGTGCTCCAAAGACTGACATATAATGAATGAAGGAGAAAGCATGAATGATATAAAAAGAAACAAACGATTCATAATCACTATGTGAAAAATACTACTCACCTTGAAGAAATGCATGACGTAAAAAAACACGAACATACGAAACAAAAAGAAAATCCTCCTTAAATCTAACACAACATGAAATGTATGACTTGCACTGTGTAAAATATATCATGAAAACATATAATATATAATGAAACCAGATAAAACTAATACACATTTGATTACAGCTTGATTAGGATATATATATATTTTATCAACAATGTGTAAGAAACACATTTTGTTTTTCATTATTCTCATTCTTTCTTTGTTTTGTTGTTGCTGTTTAGAGCAGAATTTTTCAATCTTTGCTAATTTTATGCAACAATCCGGGAGGTTTTTAGAAATTCATGTACCTTAGCGCCTAACATGTCTATTTCGTGTTTTTTCTTTAGTTTTAAGATTGAAAATATACAGATAGAATATTAGGTCCCTATTTTAAACAGAGAAAATAGATAGTCAGTCTTAAATAATTGTTATATGAATGTATGATAAAACAAAATAATCATTTGTGTATATATTTTGTATTTCTATTGTTAAATGCAAATGTTTTTTTTGTTTTTTTTCTAATGGTTTGAAAAAAAAGGCCTCAAATGAAATATCACATTGTATACACAGGTTATATAATAGCGAATCAAAAAGCTTTCATTTACAGTGGCTGAGTTATTGCTGTATTGTTCCAATAATCTTTTCCAAACGATGTTTTATTCCATTTTCCAGTGCCTCCTACCCCCTTCTCCTTATCGCTTTTTCTTTCTTTCTCTCTTTCTTTTAACTTATCCACCAGATTAGGGGAGTCACTTTCTGTCTGAGTCTTGGTCCTTCGAGTAAGTTTTTTTGGTATTAAGGAATCCCTAAAAGTGAGTACCAGGCAAATACCTATACCAAATTCCTCATATTTTTTTCCCACACTTTAGGGGGCGTTATCTTCCTATTTCGGAGGGGGGGGGCGGAGATGGCACTTCAAGCTCGGACGATGATTAATATAACTTTTATTATTTTTGCTTGTAGTAGTTGTAGTAGTAGTGGTGGTAGAGGTAGTTATAGTAGTTGTAGTAGTAGTGGTGGTAGTACCATTAGTGTTATTAGCATTACCATTCTCATCTTCATCACCATCATCACTTTTTTAATAGCTCCTTCTCCCCCCCCCCCCCCCCCCGTCATATCCTCAAGCCCTAACCTTTTCTAACTTTTCTTCTTCCTTAACTGCGTGTTAGACGAGATCTGTTACATTTGTCTGTCCTCTCTTTATTTCTCTTTCTTAATATCTTAATGTCTATCGTTCTCACTTTCTCTCTCTCTTTCTGTCTACTTCTGTATCTGTGTCTGTTTTCCTCTGTTTTGGGCTGTTTCTGTCTCTGTCTCTATCTCCATCTCTTTCTCTCTCTTTCATTCTCTCTCTCTCTCTCTTTCTCTCTCTCTCCTTTACTCACTCTTTTTTTTCTCTCTCTCTCTCTCTCTTTCACTCTTTCTTTCACTCTTTCTCTCACTCTCCTTTACTCACTCTTTCTTTCTTTCTCTCTCTCTCTCTCTCTCCTTTGTTCACTCTTTCTCTCTCTCTCTCTCTCTCTCTCTCTCTCTCTCTCTCTCTCTCTCTCTTTCTCTCTCTCTCTCTCTCTCTCTCTCTCTCTCTCTCTCTCTCTCTCTCTCTCTCTCTCTCTCTCTCTCTCTCTCTCTCTCTCTCTCTCTCTCTCTCTCTCTCTCTCTCTCTCTCTCTCTCTCTCTCTCTCTCTCTCTCTCTCTCTCTCTCTCTCTCTCTCCTTATACCGCAATTCTAATAAACAGACCTGACCTGCAGATGCAACACGGCACAGCTCAATCTCTGTGTGATGTATGCAAATCGGGAGAAAATTGTGCTAAGCCCCACCTCACTACAGCTTTGTAATTACGCTTAATCATTTCTTAGTCTCGTTCTCAAGACAGGGAGGCTATCTTGAGGCTATCTTAAGGCTATCTTAAGGCTATTTTACTCCTATGCGGTGCTATATGTCTTCTTGTTCATCGTTTTGACTTCAGTGGTTAGCTTAGTGAAGATTATTTTCTTTATTGTTTTCTTTACTATTTATCTGTTTATTTCTTCTTTCATTTTTTCTTTTTTTTCGTTTTCCTTT
Organism: Penaeus japonicus; assembly: GCA_017312705.2. NCBI lineage: Eukaryota > Metazoa > Arthropoda > Malacostraca > Decapoda > Penaeidae > Penaeus > Penaeus japonicus. The sequence continues at coordinate 13,261 of BOPN01003644.1, read as the reverse complement.
CTTGTTTCCTTTCTTTCTCTTACTGGTTTGATATTCTTTTTTTATATTATTTTTTTTCTCCTTTGTTTTCTCATTTTCTTTCTCTTTTTTTTCGGTATATACCTCTTCCTATGTGTGTGTGTGTCTATGGGTGCACACATACACACACACACACACACACACACACACACACACACACACACACACACACACACACACACACACACACACACACACACACACACACATACACTTCTATACACACAAACACACACCTAAACTCATCCGCTCACAGAAACTCATCCACACGCACACACATCCACACTCACACGCACACGCACACGCACACGCACACGCACACGCACACACACATCCACACAAAGCGAGAACCCGTTTACAAATGTCACTCCGGCCACGCTGACTGACCGTCTCCCTCCGCCGTTACTGGACAAATAGCATCACGGATCCATTTCCAGGAAGGGCACAGTTTGCCAGAGTTGACCGTCCACTTCCCAAGAGATGACCCACATCCTGAAACTGACCACTGGAGACGACTCTAAGGGGTTAAAGGGAAAGGAGAAAGAGGGGGAAGGAAAGGGAAAAGGAGGGGAGTCCACTAAGGGTCATTATCTGCATCATAACCGTCGGAATGAACGACCTTATATGCCGTTTGTTATCATCTGTGCCGGATGGGGAAGGAAAGGGCGGGTGAACATTTTTGTGTCGTTTCGTCTTATATTTTCTTTTCAATTCTTTTCTTTTCTATTCTTTTTTTACCTTTTCTCCGAGGGTAAAGGAAATAAGCAATTTAAGAAAATATGCTAGGGAGAGTAATGCTAATGATTATGACTCAGAAGAACGAGGTAATAAAAGGTTTTATTATAATAGCAGTAATTATCTCATAAAGTAGTATTAGAAAATGGAGTAGTAGCGACAACCAGAATGAATAAAACCGATGAATAATTCAATATTAATGAAAGCGAACTAAAATACAGTTCCAATTACTGAAAAAAGGATCATTGAAATGTCGCTAATTACCTATCGTACCAACAGAGCAGACAAAAAAGACAAAACCGAATCGCTAATTAAAAAGAGAAAAAGAAAAAGAAAAAAAAACAAGAACGTTCTCACATCGTCTACCCACCTCCCCCAACCCCCTCTCTCTACCCCTACCACCCCCTCTCCCTTCCCTTACTACTAACCCCCTTCCCTCCCCCACCTCAAGACCATCTCCCACCAACCATCCCCTACCAGTCACTTAAGGACAACCCCCTTCCCCTTTCCCCTTTTCCTTTTCTCCTTTCCCCTTTCTACTCTCGACTCCCCCTGTCCACCCCTACCCCCACCTCTTTATAACCCCTACTCCACTCCCTACCCCTTTCTAACCCCTACCCCCACCCCATCTCCCTTCCAACCCCCACCCCTACCCCACCCCATCTCCCTTCCAACCCCTACCCTCACCCCTTCACTTTCCAACCCCCACCCCTACCCCACCCCCCTTACAACCCCCACCCCCACCCCACCCCTTCACTTTCCAACCCCCACCCCCACCCCCCCCCACCCATCTCCCTTCCAACCTCCACCCCATCTCCCTTCCAACCCCCACACCCAACCCCTGTACCCTTACCCCTACCTCTGTCTCCTTAGCCTTGCCGGGACTCTATACATAATGGAGCAAGGAGGAGGTCCCCTGCTCCACGCGAACACTCTGCTTTATAATTAAATGCTAAGCCAGGAGGGTCAGTCTGGCTTGGATGCGACGCGGATGTGGATGTGGATGAGGGTGAGTGTTTGTATCGGACTGTAGTTTCGGTCTGTGGGAGTGTGGGTGTGGATGGCTGCTCGTGTATGTGGATGTGTGTATACCGATGCTCGTGTACGAATTGATACTCTCTAATTCATGTATATACTCACACATTATGTACGTATATATATATACACACGCATTGCATGCAGACGTATACATAAATACAGGTAGACATATATATGTGACTCTGTGTGTGTGTGTGTGTGTGTGTGTGTGTGTGTGTGTGTGAACGTATATATACAAATAGTTCTTTTCTTCTTTTCTTCTTCGTTTCTTTTCTTTGTACTCTCTCTCCTTGTTCCCTCTTCTTTGCTTCCCTCATTTCCGTCTTTCCTTTCCCTCTCAAACAATCTTTCCCCTCTTCCTTCCTCTTTCCTCTCTATTCTTTCTCCTGTCTCTCTTCTTCTTCTTCTTCTTTTTCTTCTTTTTTTTTTTTTTTTTTTGTCTCTCTCCCTCGCCTTTACTTTCTGCTTTCCTCTGATTTCTCTCTCTCTCTATCTATCTATCTATCTCTCTCTCTCTCTCTCTCTGTCTCTCTCTCTCTCTCTTTCTCTCTCTCTTTCTCTCTCTTTCTCTCTCTCTCGTTCTCTCTCTGTCTCTCTCTTTCTCTCGTTTTCTCTCGCTCTCTCTCTTTCTCTCGCTCTCTCTTTCTTTCTCTCTTTCTCGCATTCTAATAATGATAATAACAATAATGATAGTAATGAGTGTGACAGTAATAATTATGCAAATGGGAATTGTTATAATTGTGATAATAATAAAAAATGATTGTAATATTTTCATGATTTTCATCACCATCTTTCCTCATCACATTTATCATCTCGATAGATTTTTATCATCACTATCATCACACCAAGTAACAGTAAGAGTGATGACTTTGATTTAAATATGACAGGCGTATAAATAACAGTAAGGATATTATAATTATTCTTATTGTTCTTGTTACTGTTGTTATCATCATATCTTATTTCTGATATATTTTGGTACCTTTTTTATTTTTATTTTTTTATTTTTTTCTATTTTCTTTATTCTACATTAGCTGCAATTATCATTATTGTTCACATTGCAGTTGTGTATATTATATTTCATTAAAATATATCTACTATTTTTTTCAACTGTAATCATTTTCATATTCAATGTTATTAGCATTAAATGTTAATATAAATAATAATTTTATTAAATACCTTCAGGGAAGTTTATCGCATTTTAAAATGAAATACGTATTAATTTTAATTTGAATTCATTGGTTATGTAATCGATATAAGAAATAATATTCTCATATTTAGAAAACCTTTAGGGAAGTCTTTCTTTCATTTACCCTATTAATTTTTTATTTCTTCATATTTTTCCTATTTTTAATGGACGGAATATTGTTCTGTGATAATAGCGCTGAATTACGAACCGAAAAGGAATGAATAGAATGGTAAATTCACTCAAATTCTGAGACCAAAACAGAAAAGAAGGGAAAAAAAAAAGAA
>BOPN01003643.1:142500-145000 GCA_017312705.2 Penaeus japonicus | reverse complement strand
AAAGACACGTAAACACACTCACATATGTACGGTGTATTATTAATACGAGTTATCAGCATAATGCATATTAAATATCATCTGAGGATTAAAATCATTATTTTTCAGATACCTTTAAAATGTTACCTATATATATCTAGAACTAAAATTCCGTTCGCCAGATTGAAATGTACTCTCTCTCTGTCAGAGACGCATGGAGGTAAATCCGAGGTGTGTGACATTCCCCACGTGTGCGGCTCGCCAAATTATCCTGCTTCCCAAGTTTACTTCATGCACCTTTTGCCCGGTGGCATACCCGAGGACCCCCTGAAGAGCCCTGGAATGTCACGTCAGGAAGGAAGACCTTTGGGTTCTCCCTGGAGCTTCCCACACAGCCCTTACGACCAGCCCCCGGTCGGGAACATGGGTTCTTATCCAGGGATGATGTGTGTGTTGGCCCCCACAGTGTCAAGCTCCGGGAGTGTCACCTATGGCAGTTATACGCAGAGTGACGACCCGTACGGCGCCTGCATGATTGTCGTTAATCAGTTTGAGGACAAGGATGGCTCAGGTGATATGCCAGCGACCAGTAATGCTTATGAGGATAGTGACAGCACAGGAGTCATTGGTCCAGATGGCTGTTGGTATCCCCTTCACAAGAATTCACACGCTGGTGACCTTCCTGATTTCGAGGTTGACCCAAACGAGGAAATGGCGCGAAACATGATGGAACATGACGCAGAACTACAAGAGGACAACAAGGAGTCAGATACGTACCTAAAAGTTAATGCTGTGAAAGGAAATCAGTCTTCTCATCGACCACCGCCGCACCTTCCGATCTACAACTGTTTCCATCACCTGAATCTTCCCGAAGACTTTCTCGGACGTCCTGTACTGCTGCCAACTCGACGCACTAAAAGTCATCTGTAAGTGTGAATTGTTTAACTTCCCCGTTTCAGAGGGATCCTATCTTTCGACGAATATGTTTTATCAGCTTTTTATATTTTAGTATCGTGAATAACTATTTTATATAACTATTTTTCTGAGGATGATATCCCAAACTATACCTGCTTGTAACTGCAACATTTCTAGAATTATTGAATTATTCTTCAGATGTGTTTTCGACATGTTGGTAGAGTATATGAACTTGCTTTTCCGCAACCTGCCTGATCAATGGGAGCTGAAGGTCGCCAAGCGTAACTGCAAAGCTGTTACAGGCTGGTCCACGTTCAAGGACTTCGCCAAAGTCAGGTTCTATTGCAAGGTAAGTCGGTTGAGTCATTGTCTAGCAGGAAGGAATTTTTACCCAAGTGCTGGGATTGAATTCATGCACAGTGTCACAGCTGAAACATTTAAAACCAATCTTTGAGCGTCACCTTTGTCACCAATCTTTGAACGTCACCTTTAAAACCAATCTTTGAACGTCACCTTTAAAACCAATCTTTGAACGTCACCTTTAAAACCAATCTCTGAACGTCACCTTTGTCACCAATCTTTGAACGTCACCTTTAAAACCAATCTTTGAACGTCACCTTTGACACCAATCTTTGAACGTCACCTTTGTCACCAATCTTTGAACGTCACCTTTAAAACCAATCTTTGAACGTCACCTTTGTTACCAATCTTTGAACGTCACCTTTGACACCAATCTTCCAACGTCACCTTTGTTACCAATCTTTGAACGTCACCTTTAAAACCAATCTTTGAGCGTCACCTTTGTCACCAATCTTTGAACGTCACCTTTAAAACCAATCTTTGAGCGTCACCTTTCTCACCAATCTTTGAGCGTCACCTTTCTCACCAATCTTTGAGCGTCACCTTTAAAACCAATCTTTGAGCGTCACCTTTCTCACCAATCTTTGAGCGTCACCTTTCTCACCAATTTTTTAGCGTCACCTTTAAAACCAATCTTTGAGCGTCACCTATCTCACCAATCTTTGAGCGTCACCTTTGTCACCAATCTTTGAGCGTCACCTTTCTCACCAATCTTTGAGCGTCACCTTTAAAACCAATCTTTGAGCGTCACCTATCTCACCAATCTTTGAGCGTCACATTTAAAACCAATCTTTGAGCGTCACCTTTGTCACCAATCTTTGAGCGTCACCTTTGTCACCAATCTTTGAGCGTCACCTTTGTCACCAATCTTTGAGCGTCACCTTTAAAACCAATCTTTGAGCGTCACCTTTGTCACCAATCTTTGAGCGTCACCTTGAAAACCAATCTTTGAACGTCACCTTTGTCACCAATCTTTGAACGTGACCTTTAAAACCAATCTTTGAACGTCACCTTTAAAACCAATCTTCCAACGTCACCTTTAAAACCAATCTTTGAACGTCACCTTTAAAACCAATCTTTGAACGTCACCTTTAAAACCAATCTTTGAACGTCACCTTTAAAACCAATCTTTGAACGTCACCTTTAAAACCAATCTTTGAACGTCACCTTTCTCACCAATCTTTGAGCGTCACCTTGAAAACCAATCTTTGAGCGTCACCTTGAAAACCAATCTTTGAACGTCACCTTT
>BOPN01003643.1:122500-127500 GCA_017312705.2 Penaeus japonicus | reverse complement strand
TATGCGCATTTTTAATATATCATACATATAGATTTAATGTATACATATTTCATATAATTATATGCTTTAATTTTACGTCCCTGACTACTTTTACCATTCATTTAACTTCACTCTCCTTCGAAAAGTCCGCCAAAAGGTAAACAAACTCAAAATCAGCAGAGAATCCATGTTTTCCTAAAAGAGTTTGTAATCCGTGTCTAGGACAATGATGCCTAATATAACCAATATAGGTATTACTTTTCAAACGTAGTATGCTCATATGAAGTATTGGTAAGAAAAAGTACAGTAAAAATATGATTTTTTTCACTCGTGTAACTATCGTGACAAGCCTACCCCCTTGCCACGGAGTTTCCACGATTGTTCCAATACTTTCCACGCATTTGCCACGAATTTGCCACGCTTTTGCCGCGAATCCGCGCTTCTAGAATAAGAATCGCGGCATGTTCATGTCATGTACACGGCGCGCTTAGGGACTTAGAATATGGCTGGTAGTGTCGTATTGAGCTTATTCTGGGTATTTTGCACGTCAACATCTCGTTACCTGCTTGTTCTGGAGGTACCCTTCTTACATTATATGTGTGTTGTCAGCGTGTAAATGTCTTACAGTCGCAGAAGGGAGTACTGTACAACCTCCTGTATCATATGAGGTCAACCTCCTGTATCATATCAGGTCAGTGTGAGTATATACCCCTCCTTTTTTCCCTGCGTTTATTTGCTATATGTACCCTCTTCCTTTGATTTTTTATTGATTCATTAGTTTTTATGTCACTGGCAGATTTTTTTTTATCAACGTGAACAGAAGGGTGATTTTGCATTAACTTTAAGGTAGAATCGTAAAAATTTAAATCAATTTTGTAAATAAACGGGCGGTAATGTTGCCTTTTTTTAATTTCGATCCCAGTTTCCTGTAAGAAATTCTATAAACAGATCTAGATATTTTGTTTTTTCGTAGATAATGATTTCTGAGGATAACTTTCACGAAAAAAATGGATGGAGAATTATCAAGAACTCGAAGTGGCCAAAACTAACAATCTGAACCTGAAAAAAGGAAAAACACCAGACGTTTCCCTTAATTAACCAAAATGCAATCCAGCTTTTGACAAACGTGTTACGTCCTCCCTGATCCTGATTACGTAGGGCCTACCCAGAAATATATATATACGACCAAACTAAACTTTACGTCAAGTTTGGCGCTTTTATCCACATTCCCTAGACATCCCTTGGATATAATCTTGTGGACAAGCCTGGAAATCTTTCTTGCACATTCCAATTTCAATATTAAGAGAATCTTTTAAAATTGATTTACAAAAAATGTAACAATACTATTTCTTAAAAGATTTTTCAGTAGGCCCTCGCTCTAAAGATGTTATAATTACCTTTTGGTGCTGAAGGTAAATATCTAGAAATAGGGAAAGTAATATAAATAGCGAGTCACCGAGTCTTGTCCCAGAGCGAGAGCTTTTGTCATCTGACGTTATAAGTGATGTATCGGTGTGTGCGTGTGTGTGTTTGTTTGTGTGTGTGCGTGTTTTTGTGTGTGTTTGTGTGTGTGTGCTCGTTTGTGTGTGTGTGTTTGTTTGTTTGTGTGTTTGTTTGTTTGTTTGTGTGTGTATGTTTTTGTTTATGTGTGTGTGTGTGTGCATCGAAGATAGGGTTATTGATATGCGAGTATATATACATATAATTTACTTCATGTATATAGGTAGTTTACAGCAATTCTGCATTTTCACCACAAAAGGATCCACTCTAGTTGCACCCGATGGCAAAGGTCCAACTTGTTCTAAATGTAAGCTCCACGCGCAGTAGGCCTACCAAATGTTTTGATCCAACGTTTATCTATTAAATTCTTAGTACAGAAAAAATGCACTTTAACAATGACAAGCAATATCTCTAGTAAAGGAAATAACTGAATGCACTTTAACAATGACAAAAAGTATCTCTAGTAAAGGAAATAACTGAATGCTAAAATGAAGTTTTAAATTGTTGTTGTTGTTGTTTTCCAAAATCACGTACAGTAGACACGTGCAGTAGCTGACACAAAGTCGCTTATACAGTGCACCGTATTTGTAAGGCACAGTTCCCGCCACACATACGTCGAGTAGGACCTTTAGTGGATAATGATGTCAAGATGGTCGTGGTGAGGCACGATATGGGCGTGGGGTCTACGGAATCCTCCTCCGAAGCCTCCGAGGCCTCCGTGGCCTCCGAAGCCTCCGAGGCCTCCGTGGCCTCCGAAGCCTCCTAGCCCTCCGAGGCCTCCTAGGCCCCCGAAGCCTCCATGACCACCGTGGCCCCCAAAGCCTCCATGGCCTCCGTGGCCTCCGAAGCCTCCATGGCCACCGTGGCCTCCGAATCCGAAGCGCCCGCCACGTCCACGGCCACGGCCACGGCCACGCCTTCGTCGGGGGTCAGGGTCAGCCGCGGGGTCAGGCAGAGCTGCAGGGGAGGCCAGTGGAAGCGGCCCGGGAAGGGCCACGACTAAGCTGATGGCCACAGACAGGAAAATTGCTATCAGTATCTGGAAGAGAAATGACAGGGTGTAATAGCTGCCTTTGAGATATTTCAGTGTCTCAGAAAGCATTAGAATTAGTTCTGTAAGTCATGTATCATTCACTTTGCTATCGTCCGAGCGCCACGCAGCTACACAACATTTTTAAAAGACCGTATAAAGGTTTTGGGCAGAAATATCACACTGGACTATCTGAACTCACAAGTCTCATGGTTGCCAGTGCAAGGAACAGGTTCTCTTGGACAGGACAGAACAGAAAATGCGATCCTGGAAGGGCATGGACGGGATATAAACCTTCTCCAGGGAGCGGGAGGGGCGGTAACCTGGAGCGGACGGCTCTCGTTTGTGGGAATTTACCAGGAGTTTCCGTTATGCTAAACTAACGCATTCCAACCAGGAATTAACGTATCTGCTGTTGCTGATTATTAGCAATCTGATCGGAGGGCTGCGTTCCATATGAAAGTCATGTCAGACTTTTGATGAGTGATATCTTTTCGCACGGAAGGTAAGTCCGAACTTTGTAAATGTACTTGAAGTTTAGAAACGTCATCTGGAGCGTGTGGGATTTCCCCCGCGGTCTACTTTTTTATGTCCAAAATCCAGGGACGGAGGCGGACCCGCGAGATCTCGGCTAAAGGCTCCTCGAACAGCAGAAAAAAAACAGTCCAGAAAATAAGACGTGTGATTTAAAGGACAAAATGTCAGAAAACAGGCGCAGGAAGGAAAGTTCCGTTGTCCTCTCTATCTGTTACATTCCGTTTTCTTGCATGATTGTGTGGCTGGTTATGTCTTTATCATCTGCACAGCAAGTATGAAGGCGGAGAGGCCGATGGTACAAGAGAAAATGAATGAAAAAGGGGAGGGGAGAGGAAAAGGATGAAAGAGGAAGGAAGGAGGTCGAGAGCAGGGCATTTCTGACTGTCGCTGCCTAATTCTGCCGAAAGGAGACCTAAAAAGTGCCAAGAGGAGGCCTATCAGAATAAGGGGTAACTTACGAAAAAATGGAGAGAAGAGAAATGACATTAAAGAAGATAAGATTAGATAAGGACAAGATAGAATAATAAGGATGCGAATAATAGGAATATAGACTAAAATGAATTAGTTAGATAGCGGGCGATATTGGCCAGTTTAGAAGGTTAGATAAACCTTTAATTTTGATACTGCTGCGTTTTATAAAGAAATAATAACCATGAACCTGTAGGGTCACTAAGAGTAGATATTACTCTTAATTTGGGAATATAAACTTTGACCTAACTATCAGAAATATTGCTACTATCATTATTAATGATATTGTGGTTTCATTCTTGTTTTTCTTACTATCGCATTATTGGCATTACTATCCCTATCATTATTACTATCACTGATACTGTCATTATAAAAGCGCTTTCATTGTTATCTTTATTATCATCCTTATCTCCAGAATCATTACCTTTATTACCATTTTTGTCGTGATTATTGTCATTATAATGGTTATCATCATTGTTATTATATTATCATTATCATTCTTGATGATAATAACATGATACTATGCTAATTATGATAATAGTAATAATGAGGATAATGATAATACTACTAATAACGATGATGATAATGATAGTGTTGATAATGATAGTGATAATGATTATACTACTGATGATTATGATGCCGGTAATAATAATGATAATAACAATAGTAATAATGAAGATAATTATGATACTATTACTCTTCCTACTCCTATCACTACTACTATTACTACTAATGATAATAATGATACTGATGATAATGATAAGGACAATGAACATGATAATGATAATGGTAACAATAGTTATTAATCATAATCATCATCATTCTTATCTTCCTTGTTTGTATCGTTATTGTTATTGTCATTACGATCTATATTATTATTGTTATTATTATCATCCTTTGAATTATCCTTGCTATTATCCTTACTATTATTATCATCATTGTCATTAATATTATATTGATGATGATGAAAACTATAACAATAATTGATGATATTTTAACGATTATTATAATCATTATTATTATTATCATTATTACTATTATCATTATCATTATCGTCATTATTACCACTATCATTGTTATTATTATCCTTCTAAGATTATTAGGTCAATTGATATCATCATTACTACTATTATTATTATGTGTGTTCTTTGTTCTTTGTTTTAATCATTGTTTTTTTTGTTATCATTATTATAATTTTTATTGTTTTTTGGGTAATATAATCATCATCAATATTAGTATTTGGATTATAGTAATCATTATTATCTATTAGTATCATCATTATCATTATTATAATTGATATCATAATCAATATTGTTATTGTTATTGTTACTATCATCACTATAATAGTATTATTATCATTATCATTATCCTTGTTATTGCTGTCATAATTATTATCCTTTATTACTGTTACTAATATAATTACCATAATCATTATTATAAGTGTCATGATGATTTTTATCAAATGATAGTGATAATGATGATAATA
>BOPN01003643.1:92500-110000 GCA_017312705.2 Penaeus japonicus | reverse complement strand
TCTTTGCATATGATTTATCTTATCAGCTTACTAAAAGGGAAACATCGGCCTTGCCTTGGGGAAGACCAGACCAAGAGCCTCGACTAAGGATGTCCAGTGACATCCTTAGTATCCGTTAACCTTATTCGTACAGCTTCCGCGTGCGCTTAAAAGACATGCTATGCACTTGTATGAACATGGCTCATGCATTAAAGTACATTCATCTCCTACTAGAATGTCAACATGCACAAGGAAGACTGGTGTCCTGTAAGTGATAACAACTAAGTCATTTAACTGACTGCCGCTGAGGATCATCTGCCGAAAGAACGAGCTAGCAAGCAATACCCGCTAGTGAACGAGTCAAACATGGAGAGGAGACAAAAAGAGGATTTGTGGATGTCAAAATAAAGGCTCACTGAAGGCCAAGAAGACCGTGTTGTCCCTTATGCAGGATTGATTATGCTGCTCGCTGTTGTGTTCCTTTGGTTCTCAAGGGTTGCGGCTAACAGAAGGTTCCAGCCGTCAGGAGGCAGAAAATGCGGCGGCCAGATGCTTGTCGCGCCTCCACGACTTGTTCGAGAAATTTCAAGGAGAGTCCGTCCCATTGTTCTTGGCGGCCGAGAGCGAGACTTGCCGAAGACGAGCTCCACCTACATCATTGCAAACCTCTGTCTTTGCCGGCAGTAGTATTTGCAGCTACATTGCAGCACAGGGTTGAGTAGATGATATACTTTTTGTGTGATATGTATACAATTCGTTTTTTAATACACTGCTGCAATCATTCAAATAAGATGATTTACAGTTATTTCCTGGTTTCTTATCTGGTAGAAGTACAGAGCGTAACGGACCTTTTCATAGTCAGTGCCACTGGTTCATAATTTACGCTACAATCTGGCCAATCTTTAGCTCACTGCAAGTTTGCTATTTTCAAGCTAATTCAAAACTACATACATATATAACCTGATAGCAGTGAATCGCTATGCAAAAGGTCGGCCATGTTCAAACCAAAATTCAGGTTGCATAGTTACATATCGTTGCTTTGCTGCGGAGTACCCCCGGGGAGCATGACGAAGCAAAACAGGTTCTTGCAAATCGCAACTTGGGGTTTCCAAGGCCAACGCACGACGGCTGCATAGAAGGGGAACGGCCTCATGCACACAAGCACAAGCACGCTCAAGAAACTTACGTAAACTGTGTTACGAAAGCACACTAGTTCTAGAAGCGTCCTGCCCTCTCAGAACTAAAACAAAAGCTAAGCACATCAACAACACAAGATAAATTAATAACTCAAACGCCAATATTCACACATAACAAGAATGGTAAACGTACCCTATACTGGTTTATGACAGGCCCTTCATCAGGAAAGTTTTATTTACATTGTGAGGTGCGTTCAAGGGCCGGCGCTACTGTCAGGCGGAAGAAGTGGGCGCCATAGGTCAGTATAGGATGGGTGTGATGTCTTTAATCTCTAAAGTCAGGTCTTGTTAATTATGTTATTATTATTATTATTGTTGTTGTTTTTGTTATTGTTGATGTCGCCATTATCATTATTATTATTATTATTATCATTATTGTTATTATTTTCATTATTATCATTTTCTTTATTATGATTATAATTATCATTTTCGTTATCATTATGATTATTATGATGACCGTTGCTATCATTATTGATATCATCATTATCATTATTAATATTACTATCCTGACTACTATGATCTTCAATGTTATCATCATTATCATTATCACTACTACGTTTATCATAATTATTACTACCGCCTTTATCACTCCTCTTATCATAAGCATTATCATATCGATAATGTTGCAATAATGACCATTACTATCATCACTGTGATTATCATAATCATCGTCATTCAAGATACAATCATCATCACAATATCATCATCAGTGTAGTCATTGCAACAATCACCATAAAAAGATGATTTTGTTTCGTTAATAGCATTGTTATTGCTGAAGCTGACATTTCGCCGGTGCTGTTGTTAGCCTTTTTGTTATTGTGCTGTTGATGCTGTTGTTATTTTCGGTGTTGTTGTTATTTTTATTGGTAGGACTTATTGTTATCGTCTTTGTCATTATCATTGCTGTTGTTATTATCGTTATTATTAATATTATTGTTATTGCTGTTATGATTATTCACGTTATCATTATCATTATTACTATCATTATCATTTTTATCAGTGTCATCATCATTACTATTATCATGATTATCATCATCATTATTATCATTATCATTCTGCCATTGCTACTTTTGTTATGTTTATAATTATCATCATTATTATTGTTATCATTTTTATCTCATCACTATTATCATTGATTTCCTTGTTTTCGTTGTTATTATTGTCATTATCACTATTATCAGTATCATTGTAATTAGCATAGTTATCATTATCATCATTGCTATTGTTATAATTATCATTATCAGCATCGCCCATTTTTTTCTACCCTTATCGTTATCATCATTATTGTCATTGTTATATCATAGTTATCAGTATTATCATTATTACTGTTATCATTATCATCATTGTTATTGTTGTTGTTTTTTTCAGCATTATTCTAATCAATAATAGAAGTCGTAATATGTTATTTATCTGTTATCAATAATATTACTGTCATCATTATCATCATTGATAGTATCATTGTCATTATTGTGGTAACATTCTTCCTTCTATTATCATTGTCATTATGATCAGAATCATAGTCATTTCCATCGACATTGTCATAATATTGTTTTTTATCATTATCACTACTATCAGAATAATTTTGAAAAAAAAATTATCTAAAATAAAGTCTTCACTCCCCCTCCCACCACTTCGACCCCCTCACCCCCCACCCTCCCTCCCCTACTCCTAGATTCACACCCACTCGAGTCCTCAGCATCAACCCTCACCCCCCCCCGCCCACCCCCACCCCCCTTAATCCAATAACCCTATCCCCACCCCCACCCCCACCCCCCCTCTACCCCAGAACCTACAGCAGGCTTGTACAACATCCAACCCTGCACACCGCGCCCTTTCCCTGTACGGAAGCAGAGTTACACGATTGCACAGCTGAACAATTGCACCATGCTTACGGTTTTCCCTCAGAAGCTGTCCTCGAACGGCCCTAACTTGGCCACCTTGAGGGATGATATTGTCGCTTCACCTTCTGATATCCTACACCTCTGGCGCCGAAGATTAACGAAGAAAAAATGCAACAGGAAAACTATGTTCTTCGCTCGTTCATTGTGCTGCGTAGGAGCCAGGGATGATAATGATAATGATAATAATGATAATGATAATAATGATAGTTATATAATGATAATAATGATAATGATGATAATAATTATATAATGATTATAATGATAATGAGAGTGATAGTGATAATAATGATATTTAGAGTGATAGCGATAATGATAACAATAAAGATGATAATAATGATAATAATGATGATGATGGTAATAATAATGATAGTGATAATGATAACAATAAAGATGATAATAATGATAATGATGATGGTAATAATAATGATAATGATAGTGATAATGATAACAATAAAGATGATAATAATGATAATGATGATGGTAATAATAATGATAATGATAGTGATAATGATAACAATAAAGATGATAATAATGATAATGATAACGATGTAGTGAATGATAATTTCAGCCATAACTTTCCCAGCCAGGCTCGCATATTTTGTAACCTTGTCTCTATTTCTTTTTTCTCATTGAGTTTCTTATTGAATTTCTTATTGAATTTCTTATTGAATTTCTTATTGAATTTCTTATTGAATTTCCTGATATCCTGCATTCCTTGTGTCGAAGATTAGAGAAGAAAAAACGATAAGAAGTTTAAATATATATACTGCATTATCATCACTTGCTATATTCCCATTGTTATTATTATCAGCAATATCATTATCATCAGCATTATTGGTACTAACATAATAATATTAATAATAACAATAATGATGAGGGTAAAGATAATGATATTGGTGATGATAACAATAATCATAATGAGGATAAAGATGATGATAATGATAACGATAAATATAATGATGATAATAATAATGATAATGATAATAGTAATAATGTTGATGATAATAACAATAATGATAATGATGATAAAATAGAAATTATAATAACAACAATAAAAACAATGATGATTGATGATAATGATAATCATTATCATTATTAACCTCATTATCACAATTGCTAGTAACATTATTTGGTTTTAATTATCATTATAATGATTTCTATCATTACCACTATTACTAACACTATCATTATCATGAAAGTCCCTAATAATTCCAGTATCATCATAATTATAACTGCCCTTTTACATAACACCAAAGCAGCTGGATAAATGAACCCCAGTTTAGTTACATCCCGCAGCCGCAGATGACCAAAAGCTTCCTAAAGAATATCGTTGTTTAAGTAAGTTTTCTTGGCAAGCTGCCCGAGTTTGCGTTGATGCTTGAAATCACCATCTATTTGTTTAAATTCATCGTCAGTTGTCCCGAGTGAGCGAATGAATGGTTATGGATAAAGTCCCGATCAGAGGCTTCGAAATTAGGGAACACGACTGGATTCTTTACGGGTTTTGCAGCAAACACGACGTCGTGTTGTTGGCTTTGGTGGCGGGGTTGGTAATGAGCGTGGTGTTGAGGGTCGTGGTGGCGAGGGCGGCGATGGTGGTGTGGGTGGTATTGCCCATAGTGTGGTATAGGTGGCAATGGCTATGGTATTGTGGATGGTAAGAGCTGAGGTGATGGTGGAGACTACTGGCCAGGGTGGAGCGAGTGGTGGTAGGAGCTGTGGTGAACGTGTGGTTGATGGTAGACGCGGCGGCCGGCTGTGTAGGTGGAGAGGACTATACTATCGAGTGGTTAAAATGGTCGTGATGGCATGACAGATATACGAAGAAAAATTACGGGGGGTTACGTAGTGGGTAGCACCACGGAGAGGCTCAAGGCGTATATAAGATCTCGTTTTTCTGAGGTCTTTGTAGTTGCTTTTGGCGTAGAAATTCTAACGTCAAAGGGACTTCATAGCAACATCCTGCAAGTTGCTGTCTGTTTCTCGAGGTTCGGTTTGGATGCACTATCTAGATCACAGTTTCCGAATTATGCTTTGACTAGTTCATCAGACTGCTGTAGTGAATAATGAACTGAGCCATAACTTTCCTAGATTAGCTCGTGCATATATGGCGTAACCTTGACTGTATTTTTTTTCCTATTGAATTTCTACGCCATTGCCTTGCACCCGGATGCATATACAAGCAGTTGTTTCTTATTTTTCCTTAAATGGTCTACAATGCGATGATGTTACAGTTACTGATAATGATATTCCCCTCCTCTTATTCTTCTTCTTCTTCCTCCTCCTCCTCCTCCTCCTCCTCTTCCGCATCCCCATCATCTTCATCATCACCATACTCATCATCATTATACCTATCATTTTCATCATCATCATCATCTCAACATTATCATTACAATACCAATGCCATTGTTATCATGATCATATCTTATTTATATAGTATCAATGTTATTATCGTTATCAACAAAATATTCTATCAATGCAATTATTTCTGTGGTTCTTATTATTACCTTTCTTATCATTATCCTTGTCATCATCATCATTACTATCATAACTATTATTAGTATTATGTTTTTAATTACCAATGTTATTGTTATCCCAATCAATCATAACACTTATCATAATGAGTAAAATAGTAGTAGTGATATTACTATTACTATTATTATTATGATTATCAATATTAATATAGTTCTTGTCATAACTATTGTCATAGTCGGCATCCTTTTGTAATACGGCCATAATTGTAAATATTTCTTTTTTTACTATCTAATCACTATCTCATTACTACCATCAAAAGCAATAAGGCTACCATTACCATTGCTACCATTATAACTAACACCATTACCATCCTTTCTAGCAGACAACAATATATCCAGTTACATAGAAAATAGCTTACTGGCATAGCAAACGACAGAGCTCATAAGTAGCACTAGAGGTTGCACAAGACAGCTTGCCATGCTATTGCACCATAAGATATGTTCTAGCCAGAATGAGACGGGTTATTTGTGGAGCATAGGATATGTAACGTAATTATAATATTTGATGTTTATTAAAGGGTTACCTTCCTTTGTGTTTGGTTATTTTTGCTGGGCATGTGTATCGTAATTATGATATTTGATGCTTATTAAAGGGTTGCCTTCCTTTGTGTTTGGTTATTTTTGCTGGGCTTATGTATCGTAATTATGATATTTGATGCATATTTAATTAAAGGGTTATCTTACTTTCTCTTTGTACGTGTTACTCCTTTTTTTTCTGTCACGTATAAGCTCTAACTGCGTATCCATATGAATCTAACACAAGAGAGTATAATCTCATGGAATTATCTGTGATATCGGATTTCTACATAATTTAGAGAACTGACCAAACCAGATATGCAAGATTTAATATTCATACAACACATCAACTATTTGTAACCCGAGTACCAAAGAAATTATCAGTGGGAGGTATGACTATTATGTATTCTGAGTCTCGTTCCGGGCTTTCCTGCCTCCTGTAGTATTGCAATTGCTGCCACACGCGAGAACAAGTATTATCTGAATATTGTTCCTGCTTCTGCTGCTGTTGTTATCATTATTATTATCTTTCTTATAGTATTATTGTCATTGTGGTTATTGTTATCGTTATTTGCATTATCATTATTATAATTGTTGTTATTATCATGATTATTCTTATTGTTGTTATCGTTATCATTAGTATTATTATCATCCTTTTATCACCATTAGCATTATTATTATTATTATCATTATTATTATTATTGCCATTATCATTACTGTTATTGTTATTGTTATTATTAGTTAATGTTAGTATCAAAAACAGGAGAATATTACTACTATTATATATTTTTTCGGTATACCCACACTTTGGAGATTTTTCCCCCTTATGTTCTTTGTGTGCAATGAATTTAAACAATTTACCATAATAAGGTTATTCTGTTTATATTATCTATACTGGTGTATGTAATAAAGATATTTCACTTTGACTCCAATCACATCCTTACAAACAGGGTAAACATATTAACCTCTTAAGTAAAGTTGTAGTTTCTTCCTGGTAATGTATGGCGTTGGTGTCGATACGTTAGACATCCTACACAGTTAGGAAACTTGTGTGGCGTATGAGACATTTTTTTTATTTTTTTATCCCTTTACTTAGAAACTACTTACAGGTTGGTTGTGATAAAGCTTCCTTGGTCTCACACCCTAGATCCACGAAAGTATGAATATAGTGATAATGATAGATATAATCACAAATTATCTGAGTTCAGACTTATTTAGTAACGATGTATCTTAACTCTGGTACGATAAGCTACCGAAGGCTGACGCACCTCTACGCAACTCGGATTACAGGCCTTAACTGGCACTCCTATTCATGCCCAGGGTGCCTCTGCCCTTGTCTTACCTGGTCAGCGTTACGTCACAAGGAAAGCCTCTTGTCCGCAAAAAAGCTGTAGGACCCTTGCCCTTCATACCAGAGTCTTAGCGGCTATAATCCTCCGCCTGGATCTATGGAAGATTTCAAAGCTTCCCTTGCGAGGCCGCACTGACTGCTATGTCTGTTCCAACTTTAATATTACAGGGAACATTCCTTGTGTAATATTCCTTCATTCCTGATTCTGGCTGTGACATCATCATCATTGCCAAGATCATCATCATTAGTATCATTATTATTACTGGCCAATATGAATATGACCGGACTATTACCTTTCAATTTTTACCTTATACAATGTGGTATCGTCCCCGGCCATTCTTCTAATCATTCTTGTCCCCAGGCACTCTACACTTCCTGAATTAGTAATCGAGGGTTTTCAGTCTCGTGTAGGTTGTTAAATAGGGTATTCATTTTTGTTCATTTTGGGGTAATGAGGTGAAAAGGTTCCCTATTGTTTTGTTGTTGTTGTTTTCTCCAAGAAAGGGCAATTTTAAGAGACCACTCAATTGCATGATATATGAGGATCATATGTTTTCCAATCATACCAAAATATTCGTAAAAAACGATTTTCTGAAGTAGGATAAGAGCCAATCATGAGTCGAATATTCACTTAATTATCACATTCATAATCATT
Source organism: Penaeus japonicus (assembly GCA_017312705.2). Lineage (NCBI taxonomy): Eukaryota > Metazoa > Arthropoda > Malacostraca > Decapoda > Penaeidae > Penaeus > Penaeus japonicus. Next base: position 101,868 of record BOPN01003643.1, on the reverse strand, counting down.
ATCTTAAGTATCGGTATGAATAGTATAGTCATCTTTTGCAACAGAATTTGTCATTGTGTTATCATTATCATTGTTGATGGTGTTGCGTTTGCTGTTACTCATATAATTTCATTATCATTGTTTACATCACTAATAGAAGCCCATACGGTAAGACAAGATTAAATGAACAAAGACGAAACAAGCAGTAACAGTTCACACTCATTTTTCTTTCTTTCGTTTTTTTTTTTTCTTCTTCTTCTAAACAGTGCGTTGTAGGTTAGCAATCGGTTATTAAGGCAATTATACCAGAAGTTTGTGCAAGGCACCTGTCACTTTAGTGTCATTATCTGGTTAGATGAAAGGTCAACCGATTTCTATATATTCACTACATCAACAAAAGTTATAGGTCGAATTACAGAGGTAAGACTTGATAAAATATACAGTGATAAAAAATATCTATCAGAGACCTATATGGATGCGAGACATGGACCCTCAATATGAAAATGGAGAAACGAATATAGGCATTGGATATGAAATGCTGTCGAAGAATATTGCAAATATCCTGGAAGGAAATCTAAATGAATATGTTCGCAAAAAAGACAGATTGTATCGTCGAAAACTTGTCAGACTCTTTGGTATAAGGAAGATATAATAGTTTGTCCATTTATCTGGCAATCAAGACGAACTATGTAAAGCTGTTATACATTGAGTGGTTGATGGTACTAGACAGAGAGGAAGACCCAAACAAATATGGATTGACGATATCAAGATGTTGAGTGGATGGAGTATGACAGACGCAGTGAGAAGACCAGAAGACCGAATTTTTTTGAGAAACGACGTTTATAAATGTGTACACTAACGACCACACTCTATGCTATGATCATCACTAAAAAAAAAGAGTTTTTGTTTATAAATAATGCACAAATACCAAGCTTTTAGCCTATGTATTATGGTGCTTCAAGTACACTTTTCTGGAATGGTATATTGCAGACTGGCAGCAGTCAACGTGGCTCATAACTTTTAGTTGAGTCACCCTGAAAAATATATAATTTTCTATGCCACAATCTGCCGAAACTTTGAGAGCGGGAAGACGAACAACAACACAGTTGAAAGAAACCTCGGGCACGATGTGGAAGAAGCTGTGCAACCACCTCGTCTGCAGGGCGAGACTCCCACCTCTGAGTCCCCAAGCCCTCAAAAACAGCTTGTATAGACCGCCACGTCTGGCCTGTCCCCCGTCCAGGTCCCTCTCCAGCGCCTCCTTCGGGATCTTCGCAACGGGGTCCTGGCCGAGACACTTCGGCTTGGAGCAGGGAATGACCCGAGTGCAAGGTCACACTGGCAGCAGCAGCTTGGCTTTCCTCTCTCGCCACAAGTCCAGCAGGTCGAACAGGAATAAGAACCGAAGCCAAAATGTGAGTGCATGACGGTGACATGTTGAGTGCTCGGTGTCCTCAAAAAATGGAATGGGGCATCCAGGTTTGGCTGGCCATCCTGCGGAGCAGTAGCTTTTGCCCTTTTTTTGTCTGTGTTAGAGATATTGCAGAATTATACAGTCAAGGGAGGGAAGACCTGTACTTTGGTGTGATAAAAGGGATCATCTCCAGTAAATATTTTTAATAGTACTGTATTACTAAATATTTTGGTAAATTTTCCGAACAACGCCGCGTCGCTAAATACCACAAAAGTGGTATCGATGGATTCCTCTCAACCTCTACTATTCATATATAGTGAAATTAATGAGCGCTTGCACCCCTGGAGCCCACAATCTGGGTCCCGATAGTAGGGGAGGGCATGAAGTAGATCAGGGAAAATGTGGGGGAAAATATGAATTCCGGCCATATTTCGTATGCAAAATCTTAACCAATTAACTACCTAACTTTGCTTAGGTTTGAAGTTTGCCCTAGCCAAGGGGGGGCTTCGCCCCCCCCTTCGTGCTACCTCGTGCTACTTCGGTATCACGAAGACCTTAACCCAACTACCTACTTCACTTTGCCTAGTTTTGAAGTCAGCCTTTGCGAAGAGGGAGCTACGCCCCCCCTGTGGATCTCCCCTATTCAGGGCACTTCGTGATACTTATGATGGGTAATTAGTCCTGTAGATGAAAATGCCGCGACCACGAATAAACCTTACACTGCGCCATGATGACGGCAACTGAGTCTTCGTCTCATATATTCCTCAGGATAGGAAACTAGGACCGATGATGACGTGACCACTCAATAGAGGGCACTCTATAATTATACTGTAAACAATGGGGAAAATTGCGCCATCTATCGAGAGAACAGAACAGCACGTGCAGGTAATTCATTGGGGGTTTCCAGTCCACAGCTTGTCACTAGCCGTAAATACGTAAACACAGCCATGTTTGAATTTCAGGGCGAGGATGGTGGTTTCGGGGTATCTTGCCCAAGGTATGTTGTACGAAGTGCCCTAAAAAGGGGGTCCAGGGGGGGGGGGGGGCAGCCTCACCTTGGCTAGGGATTAATTCAAAGCTAGGCAAGTTAGGTAGATCGTGGAGTTAAGATTTTGCAATATGCGAAGTAGGACGAGGTAGCACGAAGTGCCTTAAAAAAAGAGACCCAGATTGTGGGGTCCAGAGGTGGAATCGCGCATGATTTCTACTATATATGAACAGTAGAGGTTGAGAGGAATCCATCGATACCATTTTTATGGTATTTCATAACATTTTACCCCGCATTTTCCCTGATCTACTTCATGCCCTCCCCTACTATAGGGACCCAGAATGTGGGCTTCAGGGGTGCAAGCGCTCATTAATTTCACTATATATGAATAGTAGAGGTTGAGAGGAATCCATCGATACCACTTTTGTGGTATTTCGTAACGCGGCGTTGTTCGGAAAATTTACCAATATTTCAATAGTGGTACCTATAGCTTCCTCTTGCCTTCTGCTACTCATGTATTGTGATTTACTCTGCAATCCCCCCCCCCCCCCCCCATAATGTGAGAACCCTTTTTGTAGTGAAGGACATGAAGTAGACCTGGGAAATTGTAGGATGATATATGAATCCATTCCAGTGATATATGCCACAAATTTACCTTAGTTGCACCATATTTCTGTTAACTGTTTAATAAAAAGGTAAAAGATGCAGTTTCTTTACAGTAATTCACTTGCATGTCATACCGTGTTCACAGCAATAATGCATGCCTTTGCACATAACAGCACTGCAGCAAAAAGGGCAACAAACATCTTCAACATCTCTTCTGCTTGTGCTGGACCCTTATTTGACAATAAACCTTTTTGATACTTCATCAGTGTGTATCCAGCATCGTCAATATATAACCTGTACCCGAACCAATACCACCTGCACTGACATGTCTTCACAATACTGTATCCAGCTCAAAATTTATTGGAAAGCTTTGTTTGTCTCTTTTTCTCTCTTTTTTACTGCAAAAATTCCATTTGATTCATAGAAGGATGTGGATCAAAGGTGGAATATTTTAGACTCAGCATATATGATTTAAGCAAAGATGTTCCAAGCTTTTAAAAGTTTTCCTTGTAACTAGGAAGTCTGTCAATAAAAATATCTTGTTTAGTGTCCCACAAACTTATCTGAATATGCCAAGAATGCCTCCAAAAGAATGCATGTCTGTTCTTAACCCATTTTGCATCAGGCGCTGGTGACGAGATTTCTGGGCAAGACCAGCGCTCGGGGTGAGCGAGCGGGCAGCCCAGGTTCGCGGCTTATGCGCGCCAAGAATCTCGAGGCATTAGGCTTATGCGTTCAAAAACCCTGGCATTACAACCATTCAGAGCCGGAATCGCCCCGGTGTGAACGGGTTAAATCCCCTATGAAGTATGAAGTAGATAAAACATTTTATGGAATAGTTCAGTTTTTCCTGTAGAGAGAAAGAGAGTTTGTTTTGTTTTGTTTTTTAGATACTACTACTGCTGTTTATGCTCAGTACCTCAATGTTATTCATGCATTTCCAAGTCATCAAGACAAAAACATAATGTTATTTAGGCATATGATTGCAGTGATTTTAGCATCGGAGGTGAATAGTTTCCATTACATTATTGGTTACTTGGATAAGTATACAAACTATATGATCAGATAATAATGGATGTATATTGTCTAAAGATTTTTTATTTTGGACATTCAGGTTATGCAGCAGTATGATATAATGATAATCAATACCATTAATTAAAGTAACACCCGTGCAGGGTTAATTTATGTTTTGAAGGTCTTTATAACTTATATTGAGGTCCCTAAAGCCCAGTCTAACCTAAAGATTTGATTATTTATTGATTGTGAATAAAAAAATAATCTTGTTAGAATATGAGAGCCTGATGTCAAATGGTTGATGAAAGATTATTATTATTATTATTATATATATATATTTTTTTTTTCTTCTTCTTCTTCTTCTTCCAAAACTGAACCAACTGAGTGTGTTATGTATAATGTGGATATATTTATGTTCTACAAGTTACATTCTTTCAGTCAGTGTCATCAGCTCCTACCATATCTTTTGAAATGAAATACCAATGTTAGTTCTTAATTTTCCTAGTTTTCAGATGATGAAGAGTCAGACGAGGAAGGTGAGCTAGAATCAGCAGCAGACTTCCGTGATATAAGAGTGAATGTCCCATCTTTGAGACTGGACGCCATCCTCAAAGCTGGGCTCAACATGTCACGCAAGTAGGCGCTCACTTGTATACTGTTTGTTGTAATTAAAGAACATTTTGTCTTATCTTATGTGCGATGTATCTGATATCCTTTGATTGTCTCTGGACTGGTAGCCTATGTTAGGATGATCTTTTTATGTGTGTGTGTGTTTAAGTGCTAATTTACTTTTCCTTTAGTAGAAAAGAACCCTTGTGCATCAATTTATATGTTTCTGTCACCGGCTTACAATTATTTTAATTATTATAAAATGACTAGAGAATTTCTGGCAGTTTGTAAGCTTATGAAAAATAATTTTCATTATTGGATTTCCTTCGTAGGAATGTAATTAAAAAAATTAATATCAAATTTCCTTTCAGTGATTAAAGATATAACCTTATAGATTGTACTGCATATTTTAAAACAACTCCAAACTCTATTGTGATATTGAACAACCCAACACCCATTAGAAATTTTGAACAACTCATCACCCATTAGCAGCTTTGAACAACCCATCACCTATTAGCAACTTTGAGCAACTTACTTTGAACAACCATCACCAAATTGCTACTTTATTGTAGATGAAAACACAGCAGGCAAAAGTAGGAAAGTTATGTATTGGATCCACTCTCTTTATGAAGAGTCACTGTTTTTGAAGATAGAGATTAAAACCCCATTATATTACTTGATCTAGAAAAAGATAAATGAAACCTGAGAAGTTCAATGTTATTTGTCCCAGCCTATGTTTTTTTATGTCCCCTTTCTAACCAGGATGTAATCATGTCATTGTTTAGACTTATTTACTCAGGAGTATGAACATTGTGGTATGCTCCAGTATTACACTTTGTAGCACCTTCACCTTCACTCTCTCTGTTGGAGTGTAGGACAGATAGAGAGGCAGGACTGTTTCAAAGACCTTTTGGCAGTGATTATATAACATAATTATATACCCAAGTACATCATACAAAAAATGTAGGGTGAAAATATTACATGTTAACTCTTAAAGTGACAACCATAATGATATCTTTATAATAACTTTACATAGAGCAACTCACCACCTTTATCTCCCTCTTTCCCTCTCTCCCTCTCTATCTCTCTATCTCTCTTTCTTTCTTTCTCTCTCTCTCCCTCTCTATCTCTCTTTCTTTCTTTCTCTCTCTCTCTCTCCCTCTCCCTCCCTTCCTTTCTCCCTCCCTCCCTCCCTTTCCTTCTCCATCAATCAATAATTATAACACATATAGCACAAGCCACCAGATTTCCTTTATCTCCCACACACACTCTCATCACAATCTCAAACATACCCAAGTTATCACAGTACAATCAGTTACCAACAGGTTTAAAAGACAAACCTAATATATATAATTTTAAGAGGGCAGTTAAAAAACACTTACAATCTGAATATTAGGCTGATCCTAAATTCATTGAGGTCACTGCACATGACATGCATTTCTTATATTACTAATATTTGTGTTATCCCTGTTTTTATATGTACAGTAGTTTTTCTCTCTTACTTTTACTGCTTTATTTATTATTACTATTATAAGCAGTAATGGGATTCAGCTGGTTCGCACCAGTTCGTAAGAACCTGTTCTTGGGATTTCATTAATCCTGAGAATCAGCTATTAGCTTAACCCATTAGCTGCGGTTTTAATAAAATATTTATATGGTCATGTGGCAGGTTTAAGCTATATGGCACGGTGCCATCCGCGTTTACAACCGACTGCCTTAACAGCAAATCATCCCATCCGCTGTTAACGGGTTAAGGTGTTACCGAGGGGTTAATCCAATATAGTCTCTCTTATCTGCATCTGGCAATTTGGTAGACCCCTCATAGATCAGTTACTGGATTTTCAATAGTTAAAAACACAACTAAAGCCAGATTTGACATTGGGTGGAGCCTAATATTAATTATGGTTTAACTATTATTTTGACATTTTTTTAAAGTTGGGAAAATAACTAAAATTTATAATTTCACTTGCTAGACTATAGCATGTGGCAACCAAAGGATCAACCTTTGTGCTTATGTTGGGCCAGCCAGCATGGTTTGCTGCTAGAGACTGTGGTAGTGAGAGAACCTATTGTTAGTGACAACCTGTTCTTAAAATATTTAAATCCCACCTTTATTTCTTTTAACATTCTATATTTGAATTTAGCTCTCTCCCTTTCTTTCTCTCTCTCTCCTACCCCCTATTCTCTCTCAGACTAAATATACAATGGTTTGAATTATTTTTTCCTAATCTTTTCCCTACATTTTTTCTGAAAGTGAACAATGATTCCTTATTCCCAGCTTCAGCCTCCTCCTCAACCCTTTTGTTTTGTAGAGCCAGATTACTTTCTCACTGCATTTTTTGTTCGTTGGTTTGTCCAAAATATAAGCTATTTATTCCTTCACTTTTGTAGCTAGGGCATTATACCTAATGCTAATAAGTATTGTTTATTTAATATATCATATATATAGACTCATATATTATACCATGATTCTAGAAAATAATAGAAATCACATTCATAGATGGTTAACCATGGTAAGATAAACAAAAGAGTTTCTTATTCTTCCTTTTTTTCTTTTTTCAGTAAAGTGGAGGCAGCATTTTACGATAGCAAGATTCGTGTAAATGGTCTGAAAGTGATGAAAAAGAGCAAACAGGTAAGTTACCTATTATCCTTTCATGTGTAAAACTAAGTGAGGATTTTTTCTTTTCTTTTCTTTTCTTTTCTTTTCTTTTCTTTTCTTTTCTTTTCTTTTCTTTCTTTTCTTTCTTTCTTTCTTTCTGGATGGTCTAGAACTTTCTGTATGTATTGAGTTGTTGATTTATATTCTATACTGTAATATTTATGTTATACCTGTTATTTATCACTTCATGTCTTGTTAGTTGATATAGGTGTAACATGTTCAAATAATTACATATTTCCTTCTTTCTCCTATGTTAGGAAATATAACTTAATGCCTGAGTTTTAGTGATTCTTTGATTTGCTGGGTATAATAGTTGTATGGATTGAGATAGTGTTATTTTAGAATTTGTACCTTTTGGAATTCTACCTTTATTTCTCCACTCAGAAAGAAGTAGGGAATTCTCTACATTTTTTTTTTTTTTTTTTTTTTTTTTAAGTCAAGGAAACATGAAAAGGGACCCCAACCAATACATTTTTTATTCTTTGAGGGAGTTGGTTGAATTGAAAAAAGAAAATTCAGGTAATGCATAATTCTCCATGGAGGAGTTGTCATTTTACCATACATTGTTGCAAAGAGTCAGATAGGTTATATGATGACAGGATATGTCAAGATAAAAGATGCAAGTTCCTCATCCAGTTGATGTAATATATGACCTGACTCTCCACATTGAAAAATGGTCTGTAAGGGATAATAGACAAGTTTGTCTACTTTGGAAGGAAATTCATTCAAGACAGATACAAAGATGATGTTATCAGAATGATTAATCTTTGTAAACAATTTCCCGTATCTGAACTGCCTTGCATGTACAACTGCAGTAATTCCTGGAAGATATCTTTGGTCATTGTATACTTGGTGATTCTCCAAGTTCTTGCACTAAATTGATAAACCCCTTTTCTTTCTACTATTCCTATTGGATAGTGCACCCTTATGTAAACCTACGCATTTGTTTAATCCATTGGCTCTAAATGGTCGAAATGCCAGGATATTTCTAAGGCATAAGCCTAACACCTCAGGATTCTCGCCCGCACTGGCTGTGGCCGAGCGCTGTACACCCAATCACCCAGCGCTCCGGCCAGGAGGATAGCCATGATGAAATATCTCATCCCCGGCGTCTGCCCTGGAACCACTTGACGTGGTATCTTGTCAACCGTCGTTAACAGGTTAAAAACAAGTTCAGAAAGTGCCAGGTGTCCACTTATAGAAGTCCCACACTTGTTGATTAAAGTGATGTTCATAGGAGAGTTCTCTCACCTTGTAGCCTGCTGGCAGAAAAAAAGGACTTGTATGTGTATGTGAAAAGATGTGATACGTGCTGTCTGTGGACAAAGGTATCCCCTTGTGATGATGACTTTAGAGATACATGAAACCTTAAAATACATTCATCTATCCACAAGGAATACAGGCCTTGTGAAAATCTGTCCTAGGACCACTTTTATTCCTTTATTTTCAGATTATAGATTGGAATATCTACTGCACTCACATAAATAAATGACTAATGTATCATTACTGTATCACTAGCTTCATAGCCAGGGACTCAGATGAGCAGTGTTTGTTGGACAAAGGATAAAGTGTTTGTAGTTGACATTATAGGCCAAGTGATTTTAAGATAGACTAATAGCTTATCCATGGGTAGTTGGGCTTTGGTTCAACTTATACCAATCACATTTACCATTTCATATACCAAGCCATACTTATATAAAACATTTAGGAAGAAACAGAAAGAAAAGAAAGGGTAAGCATTGCTTGAGTGTTGCTACTGTTAACAGGATAGTAATATAACTGTGTATAATTTAATCCCTTCACTACGGGCAGTAGAAAACGCTCCTCACGCCGTATCCGAGCTGCCGGCGCGTGCCAAATTTTAAACGTCGCTACTGAATATGACAAGTTTTAAGCCAAAACCTCAACATAATCATCATGTGTTGTATATCAAAACATGCATAGTTAACCTCTTCCCCCATATGCATGTGACAAGTTATTTACATGGGTTGGGAGGAAGATGGAAAGAGTGACCTTGGTGGGAGGCCTCACTCAGATGACCAAAGAAAACGATTGAAATAGTATGGTAAACTAATCATAATAAGTTTTATATTTTT
>BOPN01003643.1:62500-65000 GCA_017312705.2 Penaeus japonicus | reverse complement strand
GTCAGCGAGGGAAGGAAGAGGTGAACCGGAGCGAAGGGAGTCGAGGGGCGGGGTAGGAATGTAGGCCTATTGCGAGGGAGGGAATGTTCATTGAGACAAATGGCGAAAATGTATGAATGGGAATGGATAAGTCTACACTGCATGATATGTGAATTAACGTTAGCGTCAGAAACACGTGATGAATTACGTAATTCTGATAAACATGCAGTATCGAAGTGTTATTTGTATATCTTGCATTAGGGAATTATTCTTTCTCATTCATGCCTATTCCACGGGAGGGGATGTTGTTTGCGAGTATGATTACGTGAACCTATCAACGCTACATTGAAAAAGTTCTCGACAAGTATCCATTAAGCTCGAAGATCAAAGTGCTCCGTCAATTTACCCGATATTTCAACGAGCACAATTTAGTAGAACGACAAAGTTAGCATATTTTGGACCAAATTATTGATTTCGCTGAGGTAATAAGGCCGATACGAAGGCGGGGTTTAAGAAGTAATTCAGTGTGTCGACAGACGTAGAAAGGGAGATGACATCGTGCTGAGTCAGTTAAGAGGAAGGATTCGTGCCGAAAAAAAGAAAATGTAAACAACGATTCAGAGTTCTCCCGGTCGCCGACTCATCAGCATTTCAAGCGGGCTGACTAGCAAGCTCCACTGACGTACCGGTACCATCCATCCGCACGCCAGCGGAAGTATAACCAGCACGAAAAGGATCGACTTTTTAAAATACTTCTGGGTAGCATAGGTACAACCCAGGTCAGCTACATGCTGGCGAATCTTGTAAAAATAGATAAATAAATACATAAAAACGACGATGGGGAAAAAAAACAGGAAACACACAAGGGCCTTTACAGCCTATTGATTCTTCGTGTCCTAAAAAAGCGACATAGAAAAAAAAGCCTTCGGTATATTTGTTTGTTTTCCTGTTTTTCTTTCGTTGTCTTGTTCACCGTTAAGAGGAAAAGGTGTGTCTCTGAACGGACTCGTGAGGGCATCAAACGGCCACTGGCAAGGAGCGTACGAGAAGCGAGGAGGGGAAGCTAAGAGGAGTGAGGTTAGGCTGAGAGGAAGCGAGAAGGGAGATAGATAAAGCAAAGGGTAGAAATAGATAAGCTGAAGAAAGTTTAAAAAAAAGAGAGGATAGAGGCCAGATTTAAGTAGTGTGAAAAGGAAGGAAATTCGAAACGCAGCGAGGAAAAGAGCAGCAAGAGTGGAGCTAGACGTCGCCTCGTCCTCCAGAGGTGCTCCAGCCTCTCAAGTGGGACGGAGGAGGTGGGCATCACACGGCGCCACGCCCTTCGCCTGCCTCTCGAGGGCTGGGACGAGAGGGGGGAAATATGAAGAGGGGAACGGGAAGAAAGGATCAGGTAGGGAGAGGAGGTGAGTGGGGAGATGGGAGATCGAGTGGAGGCCTAGGAGGCTGACCGGAGATTAGGGGAGGCAGGGACGGCACTGCCGATGCTTGCCCGGCCAGGATTGTAAAGTTTGTTAGTTGAATGTTTAATCTTTCTAATACTTCAGGTGCATTTAAGGGCTTTGCGTATAGATATGTATTTTGGATGACTGTTTATTCAGAGACTTATATTCAAGGTAACATAAATTTATTGCTCTACGTATCTTCCTACAGGTAATTCTGTTGTGTGCAAGGTGTTTTTCCACTTGTTATATGTTTCTTATCATGCTAACCCAATCCATTCCCCCACCTCCGCAGCCGCCGCCATTGAGTGTTACCAGTGCAACTCGACGCACGAGAGGACGTGCGCCGAGGCGCTGCCGCAGCACCACTCCCTCTTCTCGTTCCCGTGCAACCACCTGCAGGAGCCGCGATACTGTGTCAAGATGACCGGCATGTTCGAAGGTGGGGGCCTCTCCCTGGGCTCCCTCCGGCGGACCCCTGCGGACCTCTAGTTGTAGCTCTCTGTGGTGGCTTTCTACTAACGGTGTTTCTCAGGTGCAGGCGACTCCTTGTGGCTAACTTCATCTAGTGGCAGCGGCATCAGTCTGCTCCCTTCTCTCTCCCTCTCTCTGTCTCTCTCTCTTCCCCTTTCTCAAATGACACACGTCTTTCCAAACTTGTTCCATGGCCCATCATCGGCAGGCGTTGCCGGCGCTACGTCGGCGCTCTCCCTCTGGCGCTATTCCCGCGCTGGAGCCACGGGCGCCGGCGGCCAGCGCTGAGCGAGGGGCGCGTACGGCCGGAGCGGCGATGGGGCGACTGGTGCCAGGAGCAACCTGGCGGGACGCTGTGCCTGGCGAACCACTTGCTCAGAAGCATAAATTCAGTCAAGCGTAACGTATGTTCCAGCGAGCTGCTTGGAGTGCTACCAGTGCTCGAGCAGCGAAGATGCCTTCTGTCCGGAGCAGTTCCGCCCAGGATACCACGAGGGGCGCGCGGCGTCCTTCGAGCCCGAGTCCTGCAGCCACGTGTTCGAAGCGCGCTTCTGCGTCAAGACCACCGGCATGTTCGAAGGTTGGCCAGGACGTGCCCGTTGCCCCTG
>BOPN01003643.1:55000-57500 GCA_017312705.2 Penaeus japonicus | reverse complement strand
TAGTGAGCATTTACTTTTTCTTTTCTTTTTTTTCAGTGTGGTATGGCCAATTTAGTGGCTCAGGAAAGAATTGAGTAAATGTGAAGTAACAGAAAAAGCAATTAATGATGAGTAATTAATATATGATTGATATCTGTTCATAAGATTTATAAGTTTTTTCTAGTACTGATTGAAACCTGTTATAGATCCACCAGTCATTTTGAAGTAGGTGCTCATTTATTATTTACTCATGTCAGTTTAGATTGGTAATTTCATTTTTTCTCTAAATAACACTGAAATGAAGTCTTAGAAGGATGGTGGTAGGTAAATGTTCTTGTGGAAGTGTAGAAATAATAAACATTTATATATTACAGGGGAGCTTGGCACCAAGAGATTCTGCTCAGCCCGAGACTGGGGAAACTACTGCGAGTGGGTGCAGCGACCTGGAGATGAGCGCGAGTACCGAGCCTGCGTCTTCACCTGTGGGATGAATGGCTGCAATGCTGCCAACACTCACACATTATCTTCCATACTTCTGATGCTCCTAGTGCCAACCATTTACTTGTGCAGGGTTTCTCTCATGTCTTAGAACATTATAGGGCATTATCTAACCAAAGCAAGATCATCACTGTTGGGTGAACTGTTCAATCCACAAATGTAAATTTAAGTGTGATCTCCCAAGTAAGACTTTTTGTGGTCTTTATAGTATAGTTGTGATGAAGATTCTGAATCATGTGAAAATGTTTGCCCTGCAATCCAGTCTATGTATAAGTATACATGATCAAGAACAGCAACTGGCAGATTTATTAAGTCAGTCCTTGTTTATATAATTGTAAATATATATGAATACTTGTGGCTTTGTAGACTAAGACCTATGTGTAAATGCAATGATTCAGTTAAAAGTCAGACATTTTAGTTATATACAAGTAATGTACATAGTTGTGAAAGAAAAAAAACTAATTTTTAACTACATATCATAACAAAGTACATTGTTTCTACTGAAGAGCTGAAGAAGTAAGGAATTCACACAAAGTGCAAAGTTCAATATACACCAGCAATGAAATGATAGTGTTCACTTTGTAAAGTATTTTTATATTGTGCATAACTATAAGTTCACTCTATTTGATATGATAGTAATATGGGACATTTGATAACTGAGGTATTAATTTCAACTCGAAATTCTTGAAGTAAAACTTTTTAAACATTCCATTAGAATTTTATGAGGTATTTATTACTTTTGATAAAGGCTCATCATTGGTCCTCCTTTCAGTGTAAGGATATAACTTTATTATATGCCAACATGGTTTTATAAGAATATTTTTCTTTTGCTGTATATACAGGGTATTTTTTATAAACTGAATGATGAAATCTTGTCTAACTGTGTATTTACAAAGTAAATACACAAATAACAGCACAATAGAGAATAGCCAAAATATGGTCATTATCATAAACATACATAAAACAGTGTTTACAATTAACATTGGTTTATATCAGTAAATATTTAGTTTACTTAAAGGAATGCAGATGAGTATGATTTTGTTTAAGAATGACTAGCAGGACAGTTCTTTCTTGTACATAGTGTTTATGTCAGTATGTTAAAGGCATTGTAGATTTTGAATGGACTAAAGCAAGTACAATGACTTTTTATTATTGAATATGATAATGTCTAAGAAAATAATGTTTTTCTTGTAGCCAATTGACTGCAAAAACAACTTTAAAATCAACATTGAGGCAACATCAATATTTTTCAAAGATAGAGTCACCTAAGTTGCAACCTATACATTTATAAAACTTTCAAAGGCAAATCGTAACCCCTCTTTTTGTCATTCCTTTCAAAGAATCCTTATGTCTTGGGACCACACAAAGCAGATGGGATAAAGATTAGAAAATATTCATTTTTGTCTCTATGTGTAACAGTATATCAAAAGGGCCACAAGCCCCTAAATTCTTTTTTTTTTTGTGTTGAAGGTTAGATGCAAGAGGTTGCCATTAGTGACAAAACATTTTGACATAATTTCATATCTACTACAATAGTATGTATGAGTTTACATTCTTATTTACTTATTTTTCTTTCTTTTTTTCTAAAGAGAGTCTACATCTAACCAATATCATGATATGTAATTTTACTTGTCCATTGCACTTTATATTTTCCAGGAAGGAAAAGTTAAGACCTGCATAGTAATATCATTATATATGATATTCTACAAAGTGAATTTTTTCACATATGAGAAAAAATATGATAATAATGATGTACAATAAAAGTACATACATACATTCCAATGTAACTTTCTGATTTTCTAAGATGATGCTTTTTCTGAATGGGGATGGCTGCACTGAATGTATTGAATGAGTTTCTGGTCCTTCGACTATTGCTTCCCAAGGCTGCATCAAATATCTGATGGAAATTTATGCTTCCAAAAATACCAGGATTAAATGTTCACACAAATACCAGAGTTTAGAATTTTAATATACTCCTATTATATGTAATCAGAATTTGAAATTTGCATGCTGGACAGAATTG
>BOPN01003643.1:30000-45000 GCA_017312705.2 Penaeus japonicus | reverse complement strand
ATGAACATAATCATGCAGATTAGAATGCAGCTCGGAAGGCGCTTTAGGAAAACACATGTCCATTATCTTTGCTCCAAGCTCACGCAAGCACTTGCCTTATCGAGAGACAAGCGAACGTGTGTAGTTTCCCATAAAATAAAACGATTCCGTCGATCACTTATATTCTACAACAAATAAGACTAAGAACATCCAGGAACGTTAATACATTTAACGTCCACACTTTAACGTAGACACATGATATATCTTATACGAGGCTTCATAGAGATAAGATAACATTATATTTCTGTCAAATTCCAGTATGTGAAAACGACGCGAAATGCCGCGTTCCAGAAGAGGTGTGAGCGCGGAGTGTTTTTTTTAATCCATTTTAGGGACAAATTTACCACACAAATTAGAATACTTCAGATGTATTTCCTTCATATTTCCCCGCATGAAATTAAGAGCAATTACATTCCTTTCCTGAAGTGTCTTAGAAAGATTAGGAGACTTAGGAGCCTTGGGGGACCCGGCGCGAGCTGCGAGGCGGGACCAATTTTCCAGAGAGCGACTCGGCGTCCGCCACCTCAATGCTGTTTGCTTTTGGGTATATTTTCCCCAGTTATCTCTGCCATACCGAAATTCCCTCCCTTTCAGCCCTGGAACGTCCCGAGGAAACTTGGAAACCTCGGCACCAATTCTTGAGGCGGGACCAATTTTCCGGGGCAGCGCCTCGAGCGGCCGCTTCCTTAACGTTGTTGACTTTTGAGTGACTTGCAGCACCATGACGTCCAGGAGAAAAAACAAGAAAAACTCAAGTAAGTTCCTTTACGGCCTCGACTGGTCCTCGATGGAGTGCATGTGAGGCCTAGGAGGTCTTGGTAAACCCACGAGGAGAAGCAGAGGGCCGAGGGGAGGGGAGAGGGCGGCGAGAAAAGAGAAGGTTTCTGGTGACAAGTTATGGCTGTGGCGCCCGAGAAGCGGCCTTTTGAAGTGATTCAATTTGGTCCCGATAGGCCGCTCTGGAGCCTCGGCCTCGACTGGGCAGGGAGGGCAGCTGGCAGGGGCTTACCCATAGTACTATGACAGGGCAAACAGCTCTGGCTCAAGTGCAAGCGTGAAATCCCTCCCAGATCCCCGGACGGGAATCGCTCTGCGGGAAAAAACTTTGTTTCCCTCGCTGGGCTTGCTTTTGCCTCACGTTTCTACCCTCAAAAAGTCATGTCGTTGCTTTTATTCCCTGTTTGCAAAATTGTTCTGTCCTTTTGTGGCCATGCTATGGCAGGTGAAATATATTTGCTTTGAATTGTTAACAAAAAGTTCAAAGTAAACTTTTGTTGGTGTGCTATATTATAAAAACTTTTATGGATATTATGCAAAGAGAGAAAATTCTTCTTTAGTTTATCATACACTCTAAATATAATTTATTGAGCATATCTCTGGAAATATATAAGTAGTCTACATTCTCATTCCATTATCACTGACAGTGAAATATAAGAGGAGGTTTAAGGGAAAAAAAGAGAATAAAATTGATTGAATAGCCCATTGCGTATGGGTGTCATGACATACATGATGCAGGAAGTTTGGCCTGACAGTGGGCGCCTTGACATACATGACATCGGGGATTTTGGATTACTGTGTTTCTTTATTGTACTATAAGTAATGAGTAAGTGATGACAGTTGCAATCATAATTACTACAATTACACGATATTAAACAAAATGGGTTGCCACCTCTTGCCCTAAAGCATAGGCGATGAAGGATTTGCAAATAGAACAAGAGGAGGAAACTGACTCAAACCATGCCCAGTGTCTACAATGTGTCCCTGTGCCAGTAGGGATGCCTTTTACTGTGGCACTCACAGTCATAAGCACAGGTTCCCTTCCTCTTGTCTACCTCTTCAAGTTAACTTCATTGTGGATGGGTTATGTTTTGTATTCATTAATGACAGTACACAAATATGAATAGAAAGGAAGTTGCTTTTTGTCCTCCCATAAAACAGCAATACTTCTGTCATACAGTGTACAAAGTAGATAATAAGCTGATATGGACCCTATACTATAAATTTAGTCAACTGCAGCATTGATAGAGCCTGTTATATGGCACATACAAGTCTCTCAATGCACTAAAACACCAAAAATGACAAACACAAAAATGGCTCTAGTTTTACGATGAGTTACTGAAAGAGCGAAGGAAAAGTCAAGATAAGTTGCCTCACTCTGAAATAAGATTCTTCCTGGAGACTGGGCAAGCAAATCTATCCGTGTCTGCAATGGGTAAATTTGTCTGTCATACCTTAGTACATAGCTTATCCGGTGTTCTTGGAAATGAAGCCCAACACTTATATAGAAGAAAACCAACCTCCCCATCCAATAGAACTCGGTATTATGAGAAGCATATTCTCTATATCATTTCCACTGTAAGTGAAAAATAAAGAAGCTAGAGAGTTGGAAAGAATCATAAATTCCAGGACCCCCACCGTCCATCTCCTTCCACCAGCATGAGGAAATGTCAGGAAATTTGAATGCAATTTTAGCAGATGACATATGCAAGGACAATCAAATTAGCCTGTATTTGCTTTTGAATGCAACATGACAATAGATGCTAGCATTAAGGCTAATTAAGCCAGTTAGATTTGTAATAGATAATCATTAGACCGAGGGGAATGGGTTGAAATTCAAATCAGTTCCATCACTGCCAGCCAATGGACAATGCCCCTTCCCCCCTCAGCCAGCAGGAACAATTTTGTAGCTGACTATAGTGGGAATTAATATTAGACTCATCAGAATCACAACGAAAGCTACCAGAAAAATATTATTTTCCCCTGAAATTAGTCATTAAAAATAATCTGTGCAAGGTAAACCCACAATACAAATCTGTTGATCAAGCAATGCAGTGGCCTCTGCACTTTGTACTCTGACAATGATTAAGAAATCACAAAACAAATTCTGATAAGTAAAAGCTCTTAGACCTCCATGGTTAGTCATCACCCAAGAAGGAATCAGTCCAGTCTCAATTTTGGCAAAATATACATAGAAGAGATTTGTTTGCCTTTGCCAGTGTGTAAAGCAGGGATGTCATTGCCTCACTTGATGCATTTCTATTCTGGGTAATTCCCTCTAATAGTATTTTTTTAACCCATTGGAGCTGGTTGACGTGATGACACAGTTTGTGGTTTTTGCGTCAGACACCGGGGACGAGATATGAGGGCAAGGCCGGTGCTCGGGGTGAGCGAGCTGGCAGCCCAGGCTCATGGCTTGTGTGTCCGATAATCTCAAGGTGTTATGCATATGCGTTTGAAAACCCCGGTATTGCGACCGTGCAAAGCCGGAACGGCCTTGGCGTGAATAGGTTAAGGAAAGCTTCATGTACTCAATATATGGTTGAATAGATAGGTAAAAAAATATATAAACTATTTGATAGATCATTTGAAGCTTAAAAGGAACTCATATTTTTCTCGCCAGTTAATATTACGTATACCTTGGGTGAATTAATAGTTTTTGACATATGACAACCCCAACAATAGGGTAGGAAGATAGGAATTGAAGAATATTGGGAAAGTTAGAGGAAAAATAAGTTGATAATTAATTAAAAAGTGCATTAAAGTTGAAGAATATAGAACCTAAGCCAAATTTTCAGAGATGAGGGAGAGATCTCAGAACCATACCTAACATAACCTAGCTTAGAATAACATAGCCTGGACTAACCAGAGGGCTACGCCTTCTGGACCCCTATTTGATTCTGACTACACAATGGTTAACCCATTGGTCGTGGATGGCATGATTTGCTGTCAAGGCAGGAATCAGGCCTAAATGTGGATGGACTGGGCCATATATGATATTACTGCCACAAGGCTGTATAAACTTTTTTTAAAAACCACAACCAAAGTGTTAAGGTACCCTAATAACAAGTATCAGAAGTCCTCAGCTGGGGTCAGTCGGGGTCACTCTCAGACTCAGTGCTTATTGACAAAAACCGTACTTCTTCTTACCCCTCTTAAGGTTCACTCATTACAGAATATGCACTTTCACACTGCAGGCAGGTCACAGCTGTATGGAATGATTCAATTCCCACTTCATTCTTAAAAAGGCATAAATATCTCTGCAAGGAAGCAGTTCACATACAGCTCACAGTTAGGGCATCATACAAATGTCAGATTGAAAACCCTTTCTTGGGTGATTGAGTCAAAAAACACACACAATCAGTTTTTAAATGGTAATTAGCTGATATCTCTTTGTATCACTGAATACTTAACAGCTGTTAGAAAATATAGTAAGTCAACAGTGATTGGTTTATGTGTAGTGAGAAATGACATGAAATGCAAGGGAATGAAGGTAAAAAAGAGGTCATGAGCAGTAATGACTAATGATAATACTTCCTCTCCCCCCCGACCCTTCCCTTGTGGTGACTGCTGTTTCATTACTATTGATTTGGCCTGATATTCACAGAGAAAAAGAAAGTTGTTACTTTTCATAAGGTGGCGTTTTATATCAGATTTACAGAAAATAAGATTAGGGTTAATTGTAACAGTAACCCACATAACTGCTGTTTTAGATTAATATTTACAGGAAACATGTTAGGAACAAGTCATGGCATGAGTGATGCATATATCTTAGTCACTATGAATTGCTGTAGTTTAGCAATGTTGGGTTCTTAATTTTAGAAAAGGAAAAGTAGTTGACTGTTAGACTGAAACATTTCTACACCATTTAAGAAAAACTTGATTAGATTGTTGCTGCATCCATCAATTCTGGAGTTACCTTGCTATGAGCAGTTTTTTTATTATCATCATCATCATCTTATCTTATTGATATGGGATGCTCTTTTGCATATTCTGGTATGTAAGTCACTTTTTTATTCCGAATATCCACTGCAACTTTTAGATGTTTAGATGTTACAAAAGTTTATACATTAAACTTTTATAACTGTATAAGACTCCATTATCTATCATTTGTATAAGTTTTATAAAATTCCAAGTATCAGTTTCTCAAAGTCTGGTTCATAGTCATATTTTCTTATTTGTCAGTAATTTGTTTTATTTGATATGTTAATCTGTTTGTTTATTCACTTTTAATAACTATTATAACAATAAAAGTGACAAAGTGTTAACATTACATACAAGACAGAAGTTTACTTTGTACGAAGGACCAACTAGTTGTTCACACGGTCGTCTCAGTCACCCTCCCTCTATCTCTCTTACCCTTTCTCCCTCTCTCCCTCCTCTCTCCCTACCTCTTTATTTCTCTCTTTTCAATGATATTTCCAATTATTTTCTTGGCTTATTTTTCATTTTCCACTTTTATTGAAAAGTAAAGGTGTCTTGTAATTTCATCTTGATAAATCAGTTTGCCAAGCTTCTTTCTTATGAGAAATAGCCTTGAGAAAGGAGTTTACTGGGAAAATCAGTACTTTTGATGATTGATGATACATTCCAATAATCTATATTGTAATTATAAACTAATAATACAATAGTCTTATAGTATATATAGGTTGAATATTGTCTGTTAGTTACACAGCAAATATCAGAGTGGCTTGTGATCGGTTATTTCAAGTGATCTTAATTGTAGGATATCAAGCAGTGTCTGTCAATTAGGAATATAGCCATACTCATTGTATGTGAACTTGTCCACAGATGTATGTAAGAATCACAGCTGATCTCTTACTCTTCAAGTAACAAAGACAAACATCCAGGTCTTGCTCTCAAGACAATCATCATTTACATACACAACATTGTGCTTTGTAACCTTTATATTCATCAAATTCACTTTCATAATCTTTTTGTGCACATTATGTTATGGATACTTAATTTTTTTACTTCTATAAGTGGAGATATTCTTTTTTTTCAAAATCGATTTGTTTTGATGGTAAATGACAATATTATTGAATCTTTATTTACACTTTCTTAATTTATTGTATTTTTCTTTGGACTCCTTTTCTTTGTCTTTTCCTTCCCCTTCTTTGTCTTACTATACCTTTTCCTCATCATTATCTTTGAAAAGTCTGTCTTCATGTGAATATTTTTTAACTTCATCCAACCATATTCTTTATATTGTTGTCATCTCCATTCTTTGGGAGGGTGGCCCGGATAGCATCATCAAGGGAAGTTTAAGGCATTAGAGGAGGAATTTAGATGATGTTGGCATAGATGAAGGGTCAAGGGAGTGAGATACCAGTGCTGCCCTTTCACTGAATTTCTGAACCAATGGAATGTGCAATTATCCCCCACCCATACACATTTTCTTTAATGCTTAAAACTAAGTTAAAATTAAGCCTGAGCTGTGCCTCTCACTCTATAGCATAAGTCACTGTGGCACTAAGCTGTTTTAATTGATCATCATTTTTGTCATTTATAATAGGAATTTTATTATCAGTGTTATAAATATTATTTTCATTGTTGTTATTATAATTTTTCATAATTATTAATTACTAATGCTGTTTAAGTCATTTTTATTATTGCTAAAGAGAATGTAATCAAAACCTGAGTTTCTTCAAAATTAATTGATATAATGATTTAATGTCCAGATGGTCAAGTAATGAGCTTTTTAATCCTTTACAGATGAAGCTGCAGAAGTCAGAGACACAAAGAAGCGTGGTGGAGGCGAGGAAGCTGATGGCGTGGCCACCCTAGAGACAGGCCGTGGCAGTAGAAGGCGGGGACGTACAGCCACTCCTCCCTCTCCCTCAAAGACGCCAGATTCCCCACCCAGAAAGACGCGTCGTGGAGTGTCGTCACCTAGCACCCCAAAAAGAGCCAGTCCAAGGGGACGTGGCGCTGGCAGAGGCTCACCAGCCACCAAAGAATCTCCTGTAAAAGCTTCACCGCGTGGTCGGGGACAGAGGACACGTAGAGGAAGCACAGACTCTAGCGCGAGCAGCGTGGGAGCCGCAAGTGTTGCATCCTCCTCAACCCCCACTCGCAGACGAGGGAGACGAGGCAGCAATAGTTCAGAGGCCAGTGGTGCTTCTGAAACCCCACAGAAGGCTCCAAGCTCACCGTCAAGCCGACGCAGAAAGAGAGGCAAATCAGACAGTCCTCCAGCAGTCCTTGCCAAAAAAACCAATGGGGCATCTCCTCAGTCATCACCCAAAAAGTCAAGCAAGAGAAGACTGGGCACACAGGAGTCAGAAGCCTCCCCTGCAGCAAATGGTCAGGGCAGCCACAGAACACGCACCCGAGGAGGCACATCAGAGGACCAAGATGGGGGAACAGAGGACCCTGAAGAGCTCTTGCCAAGCAGCATGGGGAATGGCTCACCTGCAAGCACAAATGACTTGTGTGAGGAAGCGAAGGAGAGCAACACACCCTCTGTTGTAAGTGAGGAAGCCGGAGAGGACAGAACCCAAAGCCCCGTGGAAAATAATTCCAGTGAAGAGAGAGAGGCATTAAATGAGCATACAGAGGAAGAGCATTCAAGTCAAAGCAATGAAGTTCCAACAGTAAAGGAGGATGGACAGGCCAGCACAGATCAGGGTCATGAGAATGCTGTCAACAGCACATCGTCAGTAGAGTCTGAAGAAAAGGAAGATTCCAAACAAAATGTATCAAAGATAACTCACACCCAGAGTAAAGATGTTGAGTCAGAGAAGTCTCAGAATGGCAAGGAAGAAGAAGTGTGTCTTAAAAAGAGTGAAGATAATTGTGACAGTTCAGAAGTGGTGCAAAGTGATAATGAAGCTAAAAAATCTGATGCACAGCAAAACCTCAACCAAGGCAAGAGTGAGTCGCTTGAAAATAATGAAGATGATGCCAAATTAAAGCAAGATGACAAGAGCATTAAAGAAGAATCAAGTTGCTCTGACAGTGCAGGCAGCAGCAGCGTCTCAAGAGTGAAGAGAAAAATAAGTGATGAGGAAGGGGACACTCCCTGCTCAGGAACTCCTGAGACTTTACCTACCTCCCACAAGAAACACAAAGTAGACTCAGTTGATTCTAATGTTACCAAGCTCCCCAAGACAGCACACTCACCAGAAAGTGGAAAAACTGAAGTTCCTAGTGTTACTGTACACACGCAAGACCCTAGTACTGCCAAGAAGCCTAAAGCAGTTTGTATACAAGGCAAATGTTCAGGTGATAAATCTCAGGAAGATAGATTAAAGTCCAGCCCAGAAGATTCCTCCAGAGAGCAAGAGGAAGAGACCATGGATGTCCTCACTGTTGCCGACACCTTCCTGGAAGGCCTCAACCTCACTGGTGACCAACAGAAAGAAATTACTTCCTTTATTGCACAGGATATTAAAGGTAAGTGTAAAGCACAGTCAATTCCTTTGTTGCACTTTGTGTAATTACCATTTTAAAGGCGTAAATGAAACTTTCAAATATTCCTGTTACAACTTGGCATCTACCAGTTTTCAACTAAGCATTTTAGAAAAGTGATATTTATGTAGCATAATTATAGATATTGATCATGCTTTTTGTATTTTATTTTAAAGTATGAGAAATACTTGGCAGTTCTTTCTTTCCTTCTTTTTTTCTTTTAGTCTTAATTTCTTTTCAGATGGTGAATATGATTGAATAGAGAATCCTAGATAAAGAAAAATATTCTGAAACTTGATATTCCAGTGTTAGGAAGACTGACCTGACTATACAACCCATTGTTCAGTCAGCTCAAGTAGTATTTAGTTTATGTACTGAATTTTTTATTTTCATAATCCATTAACCCATTCATGCCAGTTGACTTGCTATAAAGTTCAGTGGTTTTTGGGTCAGACGCTGGGGACGAGATATTTGGTCAAGGCCAGCACTCGGGGTGAGCGGGCATACAGCACTTGCTCAAGGCTAGTGCGCCCAAGAATCCCGAGGCATTAGGTTTATGCGTTCGAAAACCCCGGCATTCTGACCATTTAGAGCCGGAATAGCCCCGGCGTGAATGGGTTAGGGAAAATAACTTTGCTGAAGTATCACTGTTATCCAGGGTGATAGATGATTTACTTCTTTTCCCCCTCCCCCTTTTGTTTGTTAATTTTTATTAAGTCGCATTTTCCCATTCTGTGAGCAGATGATATACTGCATTCAAGTATGATATACATTCATTTAAGTGGAAAAATAATCTTACCTACCAACTTCCCCAATTGTTTATTATAATCTTGAATCTGGCTTTTTTTCTATTCGTGCTCACACACATCTTTCACACGTTATTTTGGGGTTAGCACTAGGCACTGGCAGGAAATTACAGGGATCAGAGTCAAGGTCACTGTCTAAGTATTGGAAGCCAACTTCTATCCCATCTTTATTGCAGAGTTGTCGTGTGTGAAGCCCTGTAAGAGGAAGCTATTAGTTATTAAATGTAGAAGTCTCATGTGTACTGGTAGTTAAGACAGTTCCTCAAGATTGATTATGAATGACATTGTTACAGACTCAAGTGTGGTACAAGTGATTGAGACGTTGGTGGAGCAGCTGGTTGGAGGCTCCTGCACAGTCACCTCAATGAATGCACCTCGCTTCAACAAGTTTTTACAACAGCTTCTTGCACATTACTGCAGTGTGCCCTGTAATGTAGATCGTAAACATACCTTATGTGAGGTGAGTGGCTGATTCTAAAAAGGGGAGATTACACCTGGTGCTGAAATAGAGCTTGTGAGTGTGTAGGGTTCAGAAATATGAGGTGTCCATTTTTATGATTAGTGCATTGTCAATATATTATTTGTTATACATTGCATTAATGAAAAAATTATGTTCTGGGGGTGAAGTCAAGTATATGAATAGATTCATCTTTTTATAAAGAAATAAAAAAGCTACTTTGATCATCAGAAATGCAAAAAGTTATTTGTAGATATGGTTCAGGCTCATTTTATCTCTCCTTCTTGCTGTTCATCTTATGCACTTAACATTCTTAACAATGTTTGTGTTTAACAAGGCTGATACTCTGTCTTTAGAACCATAACCTTGCAAAGGTAAATATATCAATATTTAGAGATCTGATTTTGGTTGACCTTCAATTATCTCCCTACCTGTAAACCAACACATTGCTAATCATAGCTGTTGGGGACATGCACTGTTCTTGCTCTGTGTTGTGTGAAGCTTACCTGCTCTTTTCTGTCAACCACATTCTGTGAGAATTATAACAAAAAATCATCATTTTTAGCATCATCAATGTTATCATCAACATTATTATTGTAATAGGGTTAATAATTAACAATAACAGTAGTATTAGGGGGGGGCAAAAAATATGAATAAAACCTGTTTGGAATATCTTTTTCAATATATGTAAATGTGATATTTTCAGCAAGCTGTACAGTGGGCTCGGGACAGGAAGAGTGTTCATCTAAGGCATGAGTTAGAGTTGACTCTCATGACTTTATATTATTCAACCAAGCAATACAAGAAAGCAGAAGCCATTGCCAATGCCCTTTATTCTGAAACCAAAAAGTTACAAGACAAGGACAAGACTGTGAAGGTAAGTGATTTAAATGCAAGTGCACATGATTTTTTGACTGGATATTGTTTCTAAGTTTTATTGCATTGCATTTTTGAAATTTGTTCATTTAGCTCCCTAACCATCCCCCAGGCATGTCTCTGCCTGAGTCAGGTCTACCATGCAATGGGCAACATCTCCAAGGCCAGAGCCAACATCACCACAGCCAAGACTGAAGCCCTCAAGATTTACACGCCACCAGACATGCAGGGAGAGCTTGATCTTCAGTCAGGTAAAGTGCCCAAAGACACTGGTAGCCTCACTACTTGATTTGTAAGAAGACAATAGAACAATATTATATTTCCTCAAATCAACAAATATTACCTCATTATACAACGGTAGTGACAGATGTATACCTTACGATACAAGCCACTAGTGCAAGCCTCACATTTGATGAAGAGAAATTATCAGAAAATAGATAGCATATTATCTAAAAGAAAATTTATGACTGGTTTCTGTGCCAGTAGATCATGAATGAACCAACATTTGACTCACTTTGGCAGGATTAGGAAGCAAGCCCTTGGAAGAAGGAAAAATGTTGATTTCCTGTACCTAATCTCTGTGAGGCAAAGCGGATTCTTTAATCAGCTTGCAAAATTAATTATCTGTTAGGGGCACCACAAGGCTCCAGTCTTGGACTTTTTCATTTCCTGATCATAATAGGTAACAGAGATATAGTGATAGTATCATATCAGATATTGCGATGACAAGGTGAGGCACAGCAAGTAAAGAGAATATCCAGGAATTGCAAAGGATCCTCAGTGCAATATATTACAGGGCCTCTGACTGTAATATGTAGTTCAGTAGGGTCAAGTTTGAATGAGTCTAATATGGCCAAAATAAAGACTGTCAAAATAACACTGTATATCACATAAATACTGATATTATACTCACTGAGGAGGACAGCACATTAAAGTATTTTTTATTTGAAGAAATGGACACTGAATCATTTTACAGCACATATAAGTTAAAGTCCATTCAATGCATCTCTTGTTCTGTGACATTATAGTCTCATTCATACCATTTACAACATTTGTTATAGTGAATGTATGTTCATCGTTTCTAACCTTGTGGCTTCAAAAATCCTTTAACAGGCATTATGCAAGTGGCAGAAGGTAAGGATATGGAAACTGCATATTCTTACTTCAAGGAAGCAGCCACAGGCTTTACGTCACGCAAGCAGCGGGCTCGTGCTTTGAAGTACATGTTGCTCTCCAAAGTCATGGTCAACAGGTAAGGAATGCAGAGTTATATTGTCTTAACTTTAGCACCTGCAATGTTCCCATTTTGATTTTATACAGTGTTGAAAGGACTTATAATCATATTTACAATTCTCAAAAGGTCGGAGGAAGGGGAGAAAGCAGTACGAGGACAGAGTCACATCCAGGACATTGATGAAGGTGTAGAAGCCATGCTGGCCATCACTGCTGCTGCCAACAGGTCTTCCTTGGCTGACTTCAAGTAAGAGCTTGTTTGGGATTTTTATATTGATTGATTCACAATGTCATATAATCTTGTCCATTCAGACACATATTTACAAACCCAGATCTGTGTGCATGTGAATGTATAAACTTCACTCTTGGTGTCAAGTATTATGAAGTATTACATCTTGAATGTTTCAGAATTAGAAGAGATAGAACCACTTGTAAATTGCTTGAAAATGTATTTTCATTTCTGTCTTTGATTGTGATTTATTTTCCGTAAACAATCATTATAGTTCATGATGAAATTAAGTGTCACAATAACTGACACTCATGATAAACAGTATTACTTGGCAAACAAATGTTTAGGACATGCTAAAACAACACACAAAAGAACTGTACACTCATAATAGTAAAATGCTAACATCAGTTCATTAACTCATTTGTGTTATTGCAGGAAAACAAGAGAGCAGTATGGAGACCACCTGGAAGGGGACATGGTGGTAGCAAGTGTCCTAGATGACCTTTACACCAAAATGATGGAGAAAAACTTATTAAATATTGTTCTACCATATGAACGCCTCCAGGTAAGTTATTTAGAAAGAGTGATGGTACGTGTGATTATGAAAGAACAGTAAAATTCACCTGTATCATAGTTCCAAATTCTCTTAGCCCATTGCAGATGGGTGTTATGACATACCCAATGGCTCCGATAAGGCTCAAAAGACTTTTTTCTTTTTTTCTTTTTGTCTTTTTCTTTTGTTTCTCCTTCTAAGTCTTTTCTAGCAACTTTATTTCATCTAATGCATGCTCTATTGTTTTCCAGATTGTCCACATAGCCGAGAAGATAGGTCTTCCACGAGAAGATGTTGAAAAACGTCTTTCTCAGATGATTCTAGACAAACGCATCAATGCCCAGCTTGATCACCGTGATGACTGCCTCTATGTGTATGGTGCTGAGGAGAAAGATGATGTGTATCAGACTGCAATTGATACTCTATGTCAACTTGATAAAACTGTTTCACACCTCAATAGTAAAGTGAAGAAACTATTGTAATGAAAGTTTTATCTAGGATGGAATGTCTTATGAAGGAAGTATAAGTGTATCATATAAGTGCATCTGGTGAAGAGTAAGTGTCTAGGAGCACTGTAGTACATTCTAGATATCTAGTGTGAGAGATCAGACAAAAAGTTAAGTTTCTTTAAGGATATGATTTAGTTATATTTATAAATGAGAATATTGGACTTTTTTTTTCCTTTTAATAAATAATGAAGTTCATTACTGTATCTTTTCTTTCTACTAGTAATATTTAAGGAGAATGAAACTGGGTATTTCTTTTTCCTTGTGCAGAAATATGTGATAAGTATGCATCAGTGGCTAGAGTTTAGATGGTCTAGACTGTGACTGGTCAGTTGAGGGCTGGACAGAGACCATGCACAATTAGAGTGACTGTGATGGTTTGTGGAGCAAGTGTATGCTGTATTTTTGTGTGACTACTCTACGGAAGACACTTTTTTATTTTTTATTTTTTTTTATTTGCGACACTTGTTGACAATGCGTATATTAGTGAGACATTGCTCATGGGTGAATGTTGTTTGATAAAAAGGCTGAAGGATATTGCTAACATATGCCAAATTTTATAACATAGCAATGTTAGATTTACCAAGTATTTACAGGTACAGAACACAAATGTTGACATTCAGTTTAGTTTGGAGAAACTATGGGAGTAACCTCGGTGATGGTTTATTTTTTTGCTCAGGTACAAAGCGGATAGTGAGGGTATGTTACTACTGATACCTTGATGCAAGTCAGTGATCAACTGCATTGCTGTTCTATATACCCTGAGGGACAAAAGCAAGTAGTCAGAATATAGGTAGTAAGTAATATCATACATGAAAATGGACCAATTTATTGGCTTAGTGATAGTAAAAATGTATATAATAGGATTTATTCTTCAGTAATCTAAGATGTAACAGTTAACCAACAAGAAACAGTGTTGTTAACCGTTTTTCATATACAAGTTCATATTGCATATGTTGAAAGTCAGATGGCTGTTATTTTTTTTCTCATTGCAATTCTTGTTATTATTCAGTCTCATTCCCTTTACAGTTTACTTTTTTGTTGCATGGCCCTTGTACAAGGGTTTTCTTCAAGTGGACTTCTGTCCAAACCTTTCAGTATATTCAAGTAACACTCAACGTATTTAAAAGGTTGTGTCAGTTTAATTGAGCTAATGTTATTTACTACATGTCAGTTTCTACCAAAAATATGTACATTATTTATCTCATGGATATGAACAAATGCCTGTTTATTATTTCATACTTTATACTTAGCTTCCTCTTGTTCATAGCTTGTGATTCTGTAAAAGGACTTCATTCTTTATACTGACTTAAGGATGGAATGTCTGTTTATGACTTCTCACTTGAAATGGAAAACTACAGTGCATGCATTTTCTTTATCGCAAAATCACACCAGTTACAGATATGTATCATCCAGAGGAACATTTGTTTGAATATGAGAATGGGATGGGGTTACTTTGTATTTTTCAAAAATCATCAGGAATCATGTTTTGATTTTGTGCTCTGTTTAAAGCACAAGGAGTCGCCTTTCATTTGCAGATACTTATCAACTCATGCATTAGATTTCCTCAAGTATGAAGATTTCAGTTAAAAGTATACAGTGCATTTGGTAACTGTGTATAAATGCACTGATATCCATAAATTGGGTTAAGTCAGATTTGAAAAATAAAATGATTTCATTATGCATCAATCCTTTTAATTTTTCATGCCTTCAGGTAAACTATCTCAATCTTTTCAAAGTTGTTTGATCATTACTTGTAATCCTAGTCTTTCTTGTAACATAAAATCGCTCTTATACCATTACCCTCTTGGCTCCCTTACTGTATTCACCCTTTCTAGGAAACCTAGTCTTCTCTTTGGTGTGAATCCTTACTTTAGTGTTGTGGATTATTCAGTCTGAGGTGATGTTGAGCCAGAACACAGCTTCCTTTCTTAAACTATATCAAGTTTCATTTTTTGTAATAAGAGCCATTAAACAAACAAAAAAAACACTACCTAAAGATGTATTCTCTGCACTGTATGTATACTCAGTAGTAGATTTCGAGTTTGGCTCTTTACACCCCGTCTCTGTCTTTGAGGTCGGTATAACTAGGTAGCAGTTATGGGTGAAAT
>BOPN01003643.1:12500-22500 GCA_017312705.2 Penaeus japonicus | reverse complement strand
TGAAAAATATAACCATCCACAATGAAGATAACATGAAGAGGTAGAGAAGAGGAAGGAAACCTGTGCCTTGTACTGGGAGTGCAACAGTACAAGGCAGCCCTACTGGCACAGGGGCATATTGTAGACACTGGGTATGGTTTGAATAACCTTCCTCTTCTCATTCTGCCTGCACATCCTTCATTGCTGGTACTTTAGAGTAAAAGGTTGGGAACTTGCCGTGTGCCATTGCTCTCTAAAGATGGGTGCCATTCAAGGATCTCTGTCCTGCTGGTGCTAGGAGAAAGTGGTGCCATCTAGGTTTTGTCATTATCACTCACTCACTACTAATAGTATAATAAAGAAACACAGTGATCCAAAATCCCTCAACGTCATGTACGTATGTCACAACGCCCCCCATCAGGCCAAAAACTCCTGCGTTATGTATGTCATGACACCCATCCACAATGGGTTAAAAACCTGCAGACTCCCTAATCATGGGGGAGTGTAATTGTAATGTAACCAAAATGACACAAAACAGGTTTACCAGCAAGCAGTGGTTATTGTGCATATGTGAATTGATTATAATGAATCTTGATATCTGTATACATTTTAAATCAGATATTATTAATATCACTTAACTGGACAAAGTGATATTTGGCTGATCTGGAGTGGCATCCCACACAAATCATTGTAACTGGAATACAGCCTGGGGCATTATCATTAAAGTGACTTTTATTTTGACATCTAGCACTGTAGTTGTACACATTTATATAAATCCATAGATAAGGAAATATTTAAACAAATTTGTCATCCATTTTGTATTAATTTTTTGTTTTAGGTTCTGAAGGGTGGTGATGGCATGGCAGGCATGGCTGTGCGAAACCCCAAGGGAGAGATCGTTCACCCGTATACATGGAAGCAATCAGCAGAATATGAGGAGGTGTCAGAAACAGGAGGATATTACAGTGTCTGTATCGATAACCAGTTTTCAAGATTTGCTGGTAAACTTATTAACCTCTACATGACAACATTTAGGTAAGTGTTATAGTATATACTATGTGCATTCATC
Organism: Penaeus japonicus; assembly: GCA_017312705.2. Lineage (NCBI taxonomy): Eukaryota > Metazoa > Arthropoda > Malacostraca > Decapoda > Penaeidae > Penaeus > Penaeus japonicus. The sequence continues at coordinate 21,452 of BOPN01003643.1, read as the reverse complement.
CACATAGAGCATATATAATGAAATGATTTGATGTGGTAGTCTAGTTCTCAGTAGTGAAGTGTTTAATTTTTTTTTATAGTAATTTTTAGATATCTTGGAATTTTATTTTACACTTAACTTCCTTTGGCAGATATGACTTATGGGAGTTATACACACAAGAACTTGAGCAGATGGAAGTCAGCGTAAATAACTTCACGGTGAGTACATGACCCCATTAAAAAGGCTGGCTCTTAATTTATTTATGCATTTATTTTTTTTCTTCTTGTTTTCCATATTGTGACTGCAGGTACGTGCTTTATTTATTTGTTTATTTTGTTTGTAAATGTTACTGAAGCATACCCATATATATATATATATATATATATATATATATATATATATATATATATATATATATATATATATATATATATATATTTTTTTTTTTTTTTTTTTTATTCTCATATATACTCTTACATTTCAGCACTCAATAAAGAATGTGGACCAGCGGATTCGTGAGATGCTGATGCACCAGAGCCAGTCCCGGGCGAAGGAGGCACGAGACTTCCAACTCCTCATAAGCAACAACAACTATGTTCAGTACTGGTCATTGGCACAGTGCTTTGCCATTTTTGGTGCTGGAGCATTCCAGGTGTTCTACTTACGCAAGCTCTTCGATAGCAAAGTCACAACAAAGTCAGGGGGCAGAGCCTAGGGTGGCGGAGCCCTAAACAGCCCTCAGAAAGGTGCTCATCGCATCATGTGTGGGACACACACAAAGAACGATTATTTACACGTGTTTTAGGTCACATTTGAGAGCCGAATTATTATTTGGTGATAATCATTTGTTGTTGAACAAGGTAATTTTTATTTCTGATATACTTTTTCTTTTGACAAAGTATTTATGGTAGTGCTTGGCATTTTATGGATTTTATTAAATGCAGCTTCAGAAAAAAGTTAAAAGCTGGATTAAGGTTTTATATTATGGATAGCAACCTTGTTATTTATTCTCATATTTTATCAGCCCAATATGAATCTCATTTAGTTTCCTTGGATGATTATTCAGTTTCATGTAAGAGCTTTACTTTAATGAATTTAGTGTAATGGGGTTGCATTTTGCTATGTACTTACATTTGTTCTTTGCCTAGTATATCACTAATGCTTTTAAATTGGACTTGTTCTTGTACTTAAGATTTATGGTTCATGGTTCAACTTGAAAGTTTTATCTTAAAAGTTAAATATAGATTATATCAGGGTTAGTTTTCTAATGTGTCAAATAGTCTGATATGAAGACAGTAAATATTTATTTGCTCAAGATCCCATTCAACTTCCTAATAGGCAAGTAATAAGAAATACCAAATGAAATAAATAGAAAAAAAAGTGTAAGGCCACAGATTTAATATTTTTAATGTAGTTTGTGGTAGATGGTACAGCTGTCTCATACCATGTGTAACTTTTTATGATATTTATCCTGTGCAGATGCAATTCCTTTATTTTTTTCCGTCCTACTTTGTGTAGATCTCAAACTTGATACCTGATGTTACATTCCAATTCCAAGGTCACAGTCTTGTATTTTTTATACATACCATATTGTGTATTGTAGGTGCTTTTATTGTTTGTTGATGGAATAAAACAGTTGTATAATAAATTCTGTTATCATTCATTCCTAACTGGAACAGTCCAACAATGGATTGAATCTGTTATTTAATTTTTCTAAGCTCATTCTATAACAATGATATTTTCTTGCCTTAATTATTCCCCACTTTCCATTTTTTTCTTGAGTGGAATAGCTCCTAAATCCTCTCATACATTTTGACACAGCTCCCATGTAACAATTAGTGTAATCAAACCTGTAAATATATGTGAAAAATAAGTTTCATAGCAATGGATCAAACCTTTGATAATACAGACAACAGACATCCTTCTATAATGCACAAAGATATTTACTGGCAATTCCATAGACAAAGTGCTCCCTGTTGTAGAAATGCAATTATTATACATAATTATCTCGGGAAACTGAGTAAGGATGATTTAAATGGATTTTTTATTCGCATTTATTCAGCTACATATTCTCATGAAAGTATTCATTTGGCCTATCATGCAAAAGTAGTTGTGTGTGATACCAGATATACAGTTTATACTAATTAAAGTTTTGAGTAAAAAAAAAAAAAAAAATGCAGAAGGGCTTGTACTGGAAATTGGCCTGAATAGAGAAACAAGGTTTCTGCATACGATAATCAAAAATAAATTTATGTAACTTGCTAACTGCAGAATAGCCAATTCTATTGTTTATAAGAGCTATTTTTGCTCTAACTATAAGAACAATATATTGGTAAGAATTGGATATCAATAAGTTGATTCACATTATAAACTAAAAGTTCAGAGAAAATCATGATTTGCTGATATTGAAAGGAAAAATTTATGATGCAGATCCCCCCCACCCCTATATCTCATTAATTGTTGGTCGGGATTTGGAAGAAAATCTTTAAAGGCAAAACACATCTGATTGTAACCCACAATAATATTGGATGAAATAAAAAATAAATCATAATTTTTCATATATTTGTCTTTTAAATCATTACATTTCACTTTGTCGGTTTCTCACTTTCTTGTCTTATATTATAACATATATTTCAACAATATGAATACTGAAGTAAGCCACCTTACAGCAACATAATGTAAATAAAACATTCTCAAAATTGTCAAATATGTAAAAGTATTGGGGAGAAAAAGAAGAAAAAAAAAAGGTCAGTATTGGTCATAGCATCTGGAAAGTTCAGGTAAGCTTTTGGTCACCCTGAAAAATTCAAGTCTGGGCACATTTTCTCCTTAATTAACCAAGAAGTTTAAGCCTTTACCCAGAGAGAGAGACATTAATTGCTTCTACAAAAGCAATGCGACATATAGCAAAGGGAGCCGCTGGTTCTGGCTCCTGTGCCGAGACGCCCCTTTAACCTCGTGCATTAATGATCTGAACAAAGTCTGGCTTGAGAGCTGCTCCACCCACAAGGAATCCATCAATGTCACCCTTCTTGGCCAGTTCCTGACAGGTGCCAGCCGAGACAGAACCGCCATAGATGATGCGGGTAGACTCTGCTACCTCAGCACTCACATTGTCACGGAGCCACTGCCTCAGGTCTGCGTGGACTTCTTGTGCCTGAGAGGAAATATGAATTGTTGATTTATCTAATATCATCACTGCAACTAAATGGAAAAAAGAAAAAGAGGAGAGAAAGAAAAATAATGCTAACCTTATCAATATGTGTACGTATCTCACGTTTCTTTTTTTTTGGCCCTCTTTTTCTTATCTTTGAGCAGATGGCCATGGTCAACTCTATGAACAACAGGTAGGAGAGAAGACCTCAACTGCCATAACACATGATTCCCAATTACCTGTTCTGGGGTGGCTGTCTTGCCAGTTCCAATAGCCCAAACGGGCTCATAAGCCAAGACAACGCGTGACCAGTCGGAGATGTTGGGGAGGAGAGCCTTCATCTGTGCAAACACCACTTCCTGGGTGCGGTTACCCTCACGGTCCTCAAGCTTTTCTCCAATGCAGGGAATCACCTGGAGGAAAGGTTTTAAGTTACTTCTTAAAAAACAAACCACCTGAAATATTTTTTCATGAGGTTCAAGCATATATTCTACAATTCTCTTTAGCAAAACGCATTTAAAAATGTGAAATGACTTTACCTTAAGGCCGGCTTCAAGGGCATGTCCGACCTTCTCACTGATGAGCTGGTCAGGCTCCCCGAAGACATTCCTGCGCTCAGAGTGGCCGAGGATCACCCACTCGCACCCACAATCCTTCACCATGGCAGGAGAAATCTCACCAGTGAAGGCACCTTTGGCCACCTACAAGAGGACAGTTGTGTCTTAGTATGATTATAAGCTTCCTTATATTCATTGAAAGCTTATAAATAGTAACTAAAGAACAAATTTATGATCAGTGTACTAGGCCCAGTCAAGTCAGTAAGTTCCAGATGCAAAGGTTTAGTCTGATATGATTCCATTCTATAGGTGTTAGGAGAGCAATGTCTGCAGGTCAAGAGTGACTTGTTTACACAAGACATGGTAAACAGAAGGAAAATGGGAAGGGTCAACTGACTCTGCAATAGAAGACTCTTAGAAGCATGTTATGGCAAAGCCTCAAATGTATAACCATGTTGGAAGTTCCACGAGATTTTTACTATCTTACTATAGTTACACTTAACTTTATTTAAGAGAACAATATTCAAAGTGTTCCATTTACACCACACAAATTTATATTTTGAAATTTTAAAAAGATGGACATTCCCTCATCAAATTTGAGACCAAACCAAAATAATCTTCCCAGGTTTAAAATTGCGGCTTGAGTTATCCCCCTCCACTGCAAATTTTACAGCAAGTTACCTAATCTTACAACTTTGTCAAAAATAATGATGAGGTCATAGCTAAAGAAAAAAAACAAACACAGTCCCTAAAGGCAGAAGGCCAACCCCACACTTGTGTGCTAATCTCTTCATTTGTAGCTTGCTAGCATTTGCCTGATGTTACTAATCATCATCTTGTCACAATACCCTCAAATGCTGATGTCCAATTCTAAAACATTTTATTTAAAATCATCCAAAATATTGAAACAAACTTTTGCTTGTGGATTTCTATCAGGAGTCTCTTTGTTATACAATTGTAGTATGACATGGGACATTTTGGGTAGGGTTACCTGAACAAGTTGGATTTAACCATTTTCTGTCCCAGATTTTTGGCGACTTAAGTTGACTGAAATATCAAAATAATCCAAGTTTATTTTGACTGTTATTTTCAACCATATTTTCATAAATAGCTTGACAGCAGGTCTATTGGTGTTACAGCAAAAATATAATAACCTAATCTATGTTGAACCTGCCAAGCATAAACATAACTTTTACCATTTTATTCTTCATATTGAAAGATATTATGGCTTATCAGAATACGTAAATGTGATTGTTTTTCACAAATTTATTCAACTTTATTTTATGTAGAAAGTGGACGGGGGGTATAGCTCTATTGTCCCCCTTCAATGTCCTGATGTATTCTCTTAATTGTAATATGTTCAACCTGAATTTACAACTATATTATTTAAAGAACATTTAATAGTGAAATTCCAACAATACTAAAAGAAAATAAATCAATGAAATACTGGATCCAAATACTAGAAGAAATTGCTCGAACATCATTGCTTCCTCTCAATTAATTATACAAGAGGTGTAGTAATCCAAGTCAAATCATGGTATGGAAGCAAAGGTCACACATCAAAAAGGATCAGAACCAAACCTGCAGAACCCTTTACAATACCATTAATTTACAAACCAAAAACAACCTCCCTGTCGCTCCAAAAAGCATTACAATTTCCACAGCTTAAACTTGCCTTGTAGCAGTTCTGGGCTGCAACACCAATGTTTGCTGGCATGTGTTCCCGGGTGTACATCAGGTAGCACTGAGGGCAGCCAACAACCACCTCTGTAAATGGAAGTGTCACTCGGTTAAGCAGACGGCTAGTTGGATCAAATACTTGTGACTGCAGGGAAGAAAAAGTTGGAAAATGTGCTCTCTCTAGCACTAAAAATACTCTAAAATGACTAAACAATAAAAATTATGTTGATACTTGATATTCCAAAATTTCCCCATTGCAAATTGTGAAATAAAATTATCAGTTAGCCAATAATATGCATAGTAAGAAAAGTATAATAAGACTACCTAGGCCAGACATATCTCATGAATTTTTTCACAAGGGTGGCTAGATAAAGACACTGCAAATCTTGGAGAACAGCAAAACCAAAAGCAACAATGGAATATTCGGAATGCTATTATGCCATTGTAGTATGCAAGTTGTTGAAGTAGATTAGGGAAACTGCATTAACATATGAAAAATATCACATAAAATGCATTGAAATACACCACAAATGTATCAAAGATACAAAATGTGTCCCCTCCTGCAGTTGTCATATAAAAATAATTCATGGAAACTGTCATTGCAAATTACCAGCTTCCCTTGTATACTTCATGACCTGCCCTGCTATTGGGGCCCAGATTGTAGGGTATTGGGTGGGAAACACGGGTAAATCAGACAATGTGTGAATGGTAGAGGGCGGGAGGAATCCATTTATACTAATATGGTATTTAGTTAGAAGGCATTATTCTGAATATTTACCAATTTTAGTTTAATAAGTTATGTATTTGTATATCATGTGCATTAGACAACTTGTTGATCTTTAAAAGAGGCTACTAAAAAGACCCTTAACATGACAAATATATTTTTCACAGCTTTATTACCCCGTTGCTGTTACAAACATCCACAAAATCAAGATTTTTGTGACATGCCCTTATTAACTCTACATTAAACAATCCCAAATTGCACAAGGTTGTCTTGATAACTTTAGCCCTTCTGAGATGGGCCAAATCTTAAGATCTGCTTGATATGATATAATATACGAGTCTATATACGATATATTAGCTAAGTGACATGAGTTACACAACTGAAAGAATAACTAGTTTGTATTCTATACATAAAAAATACAATGCAAACCAGTAATAGATTACTGTTTTGGGGTAGCCTTGTTCCCCCTGGCTACCCTGTGACACTGCCCCTGGTAGTCAAAAAATACAATGTCGAGATGTGTTGGCCTTTGTCACAGTACTGACAGGCATGGAGATCATGGCAATTGTTTGAGTCACCACATGTACGAGTTATCTAATATCTGATCATGCCATAATCTTTCAATTATGCAGATTAATTTATACAGCATCAAGTCATTTACATAACAATTCATTGTCCTTCCTTTACTAACAAAGTTCTTGTTTCTGTACATCGTCATTTGCATTGGCAGAAAAATCCTATACATAATATAGGTTTATTGAGAAAAAAAATCTAAATCCTCTTGCTTCCCACATTCTCAAACTTGCCTTACACTGGCGACCCTTCTCATAGACCGCCCATCTCTGAGACCTGACCTGATCTGTCCCGTTTTTCATTCCACTAAAAACTCCATTCCTGTGTTTGTTTCCAAACACCTGTCCACACCTACTCCTCTCCTACTCTTCTTCTAATGTGGTGCTTTCTCTTTACCCTCATATATATATACATATTTCTTTCTCTCCCATTCCTCCTCAGACGTGATGGAGTTATCAGGATGATCTCAAAACTCGTCTCTTTATTCAATAAACCTATCGTGTATTGTAGTTTTTTCTGCCATTGTATCGATATGCTAGTGTGTTTTTGTCATTCAAAAGAGAAATGCAATCAGAGATCAAACAACAAGGAGAAAAAGAAAGACATTTCAAAGACTGATGCAGGTTTCTCTTACATACTTCCAGTGCCTTTTTTTTTAATTGGTATTCATATCTAAGATAATGGTTGAGGAATTTATAGGATAAATATTTAGACGAAACCTAATTGCTAACCATTGCTGCCTTCATGTCTATTGGTACTCCAACAAAGACCTAAATCTCTACATGTATTGTGGCAAGGTAGAGCTCCTTGTAGATATATTGTCAAATAAGACAAAGCTCTATCCCGTTAAAGTATATCTGATGGATGATTTCCAGCCCTTGCAAAAGGTGCAAAGGCAGAAGTAATCACGTGACATTGCACCAACAAATTATTAGACCTCGGATCATAAGTTATTCATCATAGATCACAGCAAACCTCAAGAGAATATTGACAGAACAGTCAATGTAATTACAAGCCTTGTTTTGGAAACCAATGCATGGATCTTCTAAGAATTTACTATTTTAGGTTGTATGCAAAAAATGTGGTTTGTCACAGACTATTAACAGTCATTTAAAAAAAAATCTTTAATGTATGTACAACGTTAATTTCATTACATGCTACAAATAACATTCCTTTTACAGATCTTGAATAAAAAATATATTTTACTTTTCATATTAGACCTGAAAGAATGCTAATATGATAAGCTTTCTGCAAATTCAGGAGCAATACTGGCAGGAAATCTTTTTTTTCCCCAGCGGCCGTGGAAAAGTACCCGGCACTGTGACCTTGGTGATCCTCAAGGTGACATCCCGACCAGCACACACAGGGCTTAAAATCCGTGTGTATTAATAAAAGTAAGCCATTTGCCAAGCCCTTCCGCCACGCAATGTGATAATGCTTTAGTCTTTGATCCCCGGCTCATCAATTGGGCTTAGGAATGATGTCTCCACGGCCTGTCAAGGTCGTTTGAGATGGCCCTTCTGCCGGCTCTTTTCCTAACTTGATCTCTGTTTCTAACAGTCCTGCGTCATATAGTAACATGATTTATTAATCTCTGCGCAATGAAATGTTTGTGTAACTATTTGCGAGCCTCGACGACTGTCTCCAAGCGACCACCGGCTCCGCCCTGTCGTCACGTACACACTCTCGCCCTCATATTTTCTACAGATTCTCATGTCACTCACCGGTGTTGGGGCTCAGCGGCCCTGTTTTCATGAAGGAAATGATTCCATCGATGGCGGCCTTGTCGCCGTTCATCTTCCAGTTTCCACCGACGAAGAATTTCCTTGGGGAGGCCATGGCGAAGGTCTTGACAGGGCTCTGAGAGAGAGAGAGACGAGAGGTTTGCTCCGCGGGACGTCCGGTTGTCGTCTGCCGACCGAGGTGCTCGCTCGACGTCGAGACGGACCTTCACGCGACCTTCACGGGGCACCTTGCCACCCTCCCCTTGCTCGGGTGCCACGGGATTCTATTCGGGTATTGATCATTGCATACCTTTGTTGCCAGTCAGTTCATCTCCAGTTAAGACACTCAAACCCAAGCTATCTTTGTTATAAAGGTTGGAAACTTTAAGACTGTGAGAGTGTGACGTAAGGGACAATCGATATTTTGGTATTTCATAAGACAAGCAGATTGGATTACCAGTACCAAATATATCTCCTCACTCGAAAAAAATGTTTGATTGATAAATAAAAATCACAATAAGAATAAATCCATGTCTATTTTCGTGAAGTAACGCCGCGTCG
>BOPN01003642.1:149100-152012 GCA_017312705.2 Penaeus japonicus | reverse complement strand
TCTGCGCTTAGCAAAGACTCTGAACTCCGGCGGTCCCAGCGTGAACCCGGCAATTCCTTCCGTGTTGGTGACGGGGACGGCGGGGTCGAGCTCGAAGTCCAGATGCTGCACAAGCGCTGCGAACAGCAGGAAGGACGTCATGCGAGCGAGAGGCTCTCCAAGACACAGTCGTCGACCTGTTGGATCGTAGTAAAATATGGTGACTTGAGAAAAGGTTATGGAAACAATAATGGCATGTCTTGTTTTTAGCTACACAATTTTAAATCCGAGGAAATATTACGAATAGGATACAGAGATGCTTTGGTGTCGATAAGGTAATAGTATGATGTACATGGCTATTGCGAAGGAGTGCTTACCCTTGCCGAAAGGAATCATTCGCTCGTCTTTGCGGAAGGTTCCATCAGTGTTGATGAACCGCTCAGGGCGGAAATTTTCAGGGTCGCCCCAGTGTTCAGGGTCCATGTGAACACTGTAAAGGTTGTTCATCACCATCGTTTTGGCTGGTATACGGTAGCCCTTTATAAAAAAAAAGAAAGAAAAAAGTTCTTTTTTTCATAAACATGAATGGACGCACCTGTGTATATGTAGATGTGTTATTGTAAAATTATACAAATACAATTATTTCAGATGAAGTCATTGTACCATTCGTAGAAAAGAATAAATGTCATGATATCCATCATCTAGCGAATAATACTCAACTCTATTATGAAGCAATATCTGTTATAGCGAGAAATACAGTACTGCAAAATATTATCCATCAGCGTTTTGTACCAATGGGGAAGAGCTACTAACCTGCAAAACTGTATCTCGTAAAGCACTATGGGGGACGGTGAAGGGAGCCGCCCCTCGAAAACGGAACACTTCGGTGAGAGTTGCTTCAAGATATGGCAAGCTATGGACATGTAGAAAGTGGAATTAGTCATTGCATTACCACGCCCTCTTAAATGTGGAATATATGCATACATACATATATATATATATATATATATATATATATATATATATATATATATATATATATATATATATATATATATATATATATATATATATATACACCTATACCTATGCGGCACTGCATTATTCCATCTTATATAAACATATATATACATACATAAATACTATATATAAGCATCTATCCAAACTGGTTAAGCTTCTATTACGTAAAGGGTTTAGTCAAACACTAATCTTACATACCTGAGGGGCTGCATTATACTGGTTAACATATTTACATGTTTTGTCTGGTCGGTAAAAAAAAAACTTTCATGTCACTGATCATGTCAAAGACAAGAGCAGTGTCTATAATAAAATTGATGTAATCTACAAGTGATGTTCTTTGTACAGCCTGGTTAGTATAACTTGTCGCCTCCGTGACAGACCTTTATAAATGTCATAGGGCTCATCCATGTATGATGTCCCAGCAATACTTTCATAATGCTAGATAGTGCCATGTCCAATTATTTTTCATCTTTTCTGTAGCCCATACCTAATCCTCATAATCTCTTAAACAGCTGTTAATACGTCTTTTCATCTGAGTAAGAGATAACGGTATAGCATAGTGTGGTTCTTTATGGGAAAATGCGAATTTGGTCAACTCTTCACATGATGGTATTCCTGTATGAGAGGGTATCCAGTACAGTGACACTTGTATACCCTGCTCCGAAAGTCTGGAAATTTGATGTATGTTTTTAGTTACCATGTTTTCTGGGCTAAATGCGGTGACACCCTGGCTGTCAGAAAAGACAGCCAGGTGGCGCCCCTGTTCACTGCCTTCCTTTACGGCATGGTATATGACCAATGAGTCAGCGTAACTTGTGCTTGCCCAGTCTGAAATCCGCACACTTTCTCCGTAAGAAATGTCGGGAATTAAGACTCCAATCCCAGATGCTCTTTGAGGATCAGTGGAGGCATCACAGTAGATTGCAAGTGGGACTTTACTATCAAGAGGATGGAGGATTTCTTCTATATATTCCAGGTAATGAGACCAGTTCCGATGTCAAAATCATGGATTTGGGTCCTGGCAGTTTGTCAATATGGACATATACATGAGTTATATGCCATGGTGCAGATAGTTTGGTTTCTGAGATATTAAGAGCATCAATGCTCCAGACATTGAACCTGAGGATGGTCTGGGTAGGTTTGGCTTTCCATTCTAAGTTGGAGTGTATTAGATTGGAATATCGAGGCCGAGCAAACCTGACTCTGTGACTGATCTCATTTGCCAGAGCTTGGGAGATCTGTGGTTTGGGTAGGAGCTGCAAGATTCTAGTACCAAGAACGGTATTAATTTGGGTAACACGGCTGTGGATTGTGGGGAGATCTAATTCTTTCCTCATGACCAGAACTTTGGCAACCGAGTATAATTCCCATAGCCTTGTTCTGCAAAACTTCAAAGGGTTTCAGGGCATTTGGAGGTAACAGACTCGCATAGTGAATCACGGGCCGAACTAAGGTAATATAGGTAATATACATCAACCTCAGGACTCTGAGGGAGGCACAAACATATCTGTTACATATAAATTGTAATGATCTTAAACGTTCCAATCAACGTTCTTTGATATCGTGAATAATTTCCTGGGTGAGACGAGAATTGCGTGACATGAGGTGTGGAGCAATCCCCATAACACCAAGATACCTGTTGGAGTCAGTCCTTGCAATAACCTGTCCACCTAAGCTTGGTTTATAGGGCAGTTGACGAGGTCTGGATGTGTTTGGTTTTGATAGGGTTGATTATGAGGCCAAGAGAAACACACTTTTTGCTAAATCTCCTGAGTACTTATTCCCCCCATTCAAAGACTTGGATGAGGATATCATCCACATATATGATAGGATATTACATAGGTCTCCTAACTCATTGTTCAGTTTGCAATTAGAGTGCATAAGTATGTTAAATAGTGTAGGGGACAATACTC
>BOPN01003642.1:134100-136600 GCA_017312705.2 Penaeus japonicus | reverse complement strand
TCGCAGCATGCAGTATACTGGAGAAGCATTCATTTAGCAATTCGATTCGGATACTTACCGTTTAAATGACGGGGTATTTGGTCTTGCACTACTCGCGGATATGCCAAAGGGAATAATCAACATTTTAGCTTGATACTGCTAGTGATATATAACTATCGCTATTACCGTAGCCAGTGACGTTGGGGCACCCGAACAGTGCCATGTCATTTCTCTGTTGATTAAATACCTGAATAAAATGTATCCTATTCTGTTTTAAATGTTACTCAACTTTATATCCATGCATTATACCAAACGCCTTATTTATGCTGTGGTTGGTCACATTTTCACCCATATGTGGAACCGCTACAGATATTGGTTCTTTAGTGCTGCAACCAGAAACAACATGATGATAACTGATCAAATAATGACAGGGTAATTTTGAGGGCATGTCACGTGACATACAGAAAAGAATATTGTGAAATCAAATGTCCGATTCGACATTGTTTATGTTTGCTCCGCATGAAAATGCCGCAGGCATTCTTGGATTGAGATTCACCAAGACCACACCAGCTGTTCACTCCTGAGTACGCGTTCAGCACAGGGGACTACTGCATGGGCTTCTGTGAGGGTCTCGTTCCTGCAACACCCTACCACTTTTCACCACGCCACAATTGACGCTCGTATTAAGCATGCACTCCAGGATACAATCAAGTTTCGTCCAAGTACCTCGTCTGTTGAAAAGGAATTGTTTCGTTGATTTTAAATGAATAAAACTACAATGTACTAGGGACTGTGTTATGTACACACACACGTAACGCATATACAGATGACATGAACCTTGAGATCTCGGGTCACTGGAGGCCAGAAAAGAAAGTCAACGACCGGAGGCAACTCTGGAGTCAAAAAGTGTATGCTAATTGAACTACTTTGAAAACATACACGTAATTAGAGAAAACTTGTACTCTTGATGTTATATGTTCATAAACCGCCATCAAATAAATTCACCATTAGATGTTATTCTTCTTGGTTATGGGCTATCTAAACTTGTTCATATATGTTGATATACATATCATGACAGAACAGTTGTCCGTGTGAAACTGTATTTAGAATGTATAATGCAGATACCAGTATCAATGATCAGGTATGGATGGCGATGATATGCATCCTAGGTGTGTGATGATAATCAATTACAAAGGTTTTGCAAGAATAGACTGCATAAAACATCCCATTCATTACATTTAAACTATGATAAACAGGGTAACAAGCGCGTTCCCTTCTGTCCCTCCCCTGACCGAGAACCTGCTCAGGAATTGTGTTCATGGCGGGGATGAGACAACAAGGATGAACGTCACCCATGCCTCTACCTAGTAACTACTCTTTGAGCGCCCTCGTTGTGTGGAAAAAGGTGTATTTCCAAAGGGCTTGTAGTTTAGCTCACGATGTCTCAACCCTTTCTGTTTGAGTTGCGTGTCTGGATGACCCTTCCAAAAAACTGTGCTGCCACAAGACCAATACAGGGGGGGGGGGGGGAAGTTGGCACCCATGTGTAAGTTAAGAACCTCCTTTCATCTGAGGTCTCTTTGAATAATGATACATCATCAGTTTAATGAGTAGTTACTATCTGAGTACATCCCCCCCAAGTTACAGCTCAGCTGTGAGTATAATCCCAGATCGAGTTGCCGGTCATGAAATTAACAAGGGAAAATAATTAGTATCCCCCACCTCTACTTAAGGAAGAGGTGTAGGGGAACATTCCAGTGGGTTAGGTAAGTACACATAGTTCACGAAAGTACCAGTTGATCCCATTACCTGCACTGCAACTGTCCCTTCTACAGGAAGGGACATAACTAAATCCTCGCAGGTATCAGACAATGCCTCTTCACTTTCGACAGCGGCTGTCACTATCTTGGGAGCCCTTGCACCTACATCCGAAGCAAAGGAACACGTTGCCATACACGATTTCTAGGGAAATCATTGACAGTCTGCAACAGCACGACCAACGGAAATATCTATTTCTTGGTGCAAATGCCAATCTCCTGCCAGCAGAGCCATGCGACATTTATCCGCTTCCTCTGTCTTATTTACGGGCGATCACCACTGGATCAAGCGTGTCACAGATGAAGGTGTCTCGCAGTGTTAACTATTCGTCAGTTATCGAGTATGTTGTGAAGCAAGTAGGGATAACCACTGCATACTTCCGAGCACAATTCTCCATTCTCATTGTGTGCGAGTGAAATACCATATGATCGTCACTGGATGGACAAAGGGATTTGAAGTGGAGCTAATCAATGATTAGTACCACAGAACCTTGCACTCCTGTAAATATTGAATCCTGAAGGATCCTCACGCGATTGCTGACAAGGATGTGATCAGTCTCCTTGGCTGCATTACTGTCCCATCAGCTCCCTGCTCATGAGGACCGAAAGAAATTTCGTAGCCAAATTTCATAATAATTACTATATATGTACTTATATACATATACATATATACATATAAACATGTATGATTATACAAATTATGG
>BOPN01003642.1:109100-111600 GCA_017312705.2 Penaeus japonicus | reverse complement strand
GTAGAAATATTAACGTTTCGGTTCAAAACCAAGGCCATTATCAAACTGCGTGCCTGTTTTATTCCGTTTTTTGTGAAAATAAGTAATATACTTAAACATACTGCCCTTTTCATCACTTATTTGGTTTTGGTCACTGAACATTTCTCTCCTTCAGGTAACGCTGACTAGGTCATTCATCCTTTCTATATTAAATGCGTTACTGCATTCTATCATCTTTCTCTCATCCTTTTATGTTCTGTTGTATTACACTATGCTACTTCATTCTTTATCATTTTGCATGTCAGTCTAAAACTTTCCTCATTTTTTTGCATAATGTGTCTTGATCAGTCACGTATTGATACACTTAATAGTTCATTTTGTTGACCCTCGTGTGATTACACAATAAGATTTCACTTCTAAATCTCGCTCAGATTCCTTCTTACTACCTGATGAACCTCTTGATTGGTTGTTGATTAAACCATTTCATTAATTTATTTGATTTATCATTCAGCATTATAATATGCAAAATGCCTAACGTTTTCCTTGTTCTACTTTTTTTTGTATTTCATATTCATACTTGTATACTTTTTAACTCTTATGTCTCACATCTAAAAAAAAAAATAATAATAATAATAATAATAATAATAATACTCCTTTTTATGTTCTAGCTAATCTCAAAAGATTTCACTTTGCTGCATTTCAATATCCTCGTCTTCACTTTGATTGTTTCTTTTGGATGTCATTTAAAACATCTTAATTTGTAATTGTTTGTCTTGTTCTTGCTTCCCCATTGTAACTTTTTACAAAACTTTAGTTGCCTTAGGCCTATTATTCCAACGTTGCCTTATCTCTTCGTTGGTCCTCTAAACTACGATTATTGATGTAAACTTGTACATTTGGTAACTTGTCTTTTCTTATGGTTTGATAATGACCGTGGTTGTGACCTGAAACCTAAATGCTACTGCAAAATAATTAGATCTTAATCTGTGCTCTGTTGTTCATCCATATTTCCACAACGTCAGACTTCATATATATATATATATATATATATATATATATATATATATATATATATATATATATATGTGTGTGTGTGTGTGTGTGTGTGTGTGTGTGTGTGTGTGTGTGTGTGTGTGTGTGTGTGTGTGTGTAATTTAATCATGCCAACCTGACGCAAACACATATTCTCACGCTTTTGTTCACTGAAGGTGTGAGTGGTGTGACGCGGCATAAGTCTTCATCCAACAAGTGCAGTTTTGTTGACAGTTGGGTATCTGTGCGCGATCAGCTGGTCACAACAAGCCATTGATACTGCGAACCTTGTGGCTATTCACCTTTCTGAGGTACAAAGCTGTGTACCAAGGTGTGTTCGTTATCCACCGTTACGTTTGAGAAGAATGTAAAACAACTAAATCAAAATAGAAGAAATAACTTAAGTTTACGTACCTATGCTGTAAAAAGAATGCAACTGCTGAAGTGAGCCTCGAGCCCGACTCGTGTTTGACGGTAAAGTCACGCGATGAAAGTCCCGCTACAACTGTGGTAACGGACGATATGGTTAGAATTAGAGACTCGTGCCGCAACGCACATTTTTCACAGCTCACTGACACATGTCCTGTGTGATCTTTAGCTCTCGCCTGTGTGTATATGGAAACCATTTTCTGTAGGTATGAAGGTACCATTCACATATTATCAACAATTCATGAAAAAGGGTAAGGTTCAATCACTGCAATAAATGATACTTAACTAGAATTAGTCGTCCAGTGTTCTTCAACCTGTGTGACCCGTCCGGGAGCTTTTGAGAAATTCATTAAGAAGATTAAGAAGAAGAAAAAATCACGTTCTTTCTGGTTCTAAGACTAAAAAATATATATAAATGAAGAAAATATTAGGTCTGTATCTTAAGCAAAATATTTACCCGGTCCTAAACAGTTGACATGTAGGTACTAAATAAAACGGTATAATCATATGGGTATACATTTTTTATTTTACTTATGAATGTACATATCATACACACATGTGCTTTTTGAAATGGTTTGAAAAATGAAAACAAATGAAAATTAAAAAGGTTTTATATTCAGTGGCCGGGTTGCTGCTGCGTGGTTCTAACAATCTTTTCAAAGCAAGCTCACTTTTTACCTTCCTGGGGCAACCATCATCATAGAATCCACATCATGTAACTGGTTTCGCTTTTATGTTTTGATATCCATTCGATTAGGGAAGCCTCTTTCTGTCACTTTCTTTTTCTAATCCAAAACATATTTTCGCACTGTACTCGATTATACACACTAGCCATGTCATGTACCCCATTACTTCCAGGTTCTCTTAAAAAAAAATCCATCTTGGGGAGCAAATTTTTCAAAGGTTGACTAGTAGGAGAACACGGATTCATAGAACAAAGATTATTGTATTTTGTTAGCATTCTTGTTTTGCTGGAGATGTAGGCATTTGTAGTCAGAATTTTATGAGAAATGAGATGTTAAGGTTTGGTATAAGTGTACGTTAAATACTGATAGTATTT
>BOPN01003642.1:99100-104100 GCA_017312705.2 Penaeus japonicus | reverse complement strand
AGGCACACATGCCTGGTGGCCCAAAAGCCTCACCAGAATCAATGGCATTGAAGAAGTTGAGGCAATATTCATGGCATCAAGCACAGGAGACCGATGAATCAGTAAGGAGGCAACAACCAAAAGGAGAAGACTAAGAAGACAATACTGAAGTAACATTGGAAGAGGACCTGCATCAAGATCAAGACTTTCAAGATTTTTAAATAATTTTAACCCAGACCACAAGCTAACCCACAAGGTTTCACTTCAATGTCAAGCACAGCACATCATGCATAGCAGTGACAGATGACGTGCGAGGTCGAGGGCAGAGCTTCCTCTTCACTTAACATACTTCCATTATTCAAGATAGTCATTGCTCAGTGTTCTGCTATCCCGACTGCCTCCCGAGGGGTTGACCCATGGCTTTGTTTGGCTGCTAAGAGTGCACCTCCACTCTTTCTTCCAACTTCCATCTCCTGGCAGACCTAAAATAAAAAGCTAATACTCTCTTCACTGTGCTTAACTTTCTCTCACTTTATCATCTCCCAAGTTTCTTTTTTATTATCTCTCCAGCTCCTATAACCACTTCCTCTTTCGCTTTTCATGCTTTAAAAAAAAAAAAAAAAAAAAAATTAAGATTGAATAAATAATAAAAAATCCTTTCCCCAACCTACAATATCAAGACCCCTTCCCCCCCCCCTCTTCATCTCACCCTCAAGACTACAATCAGACTACAATCAACCCAAATACAAGATTTCATTTTGACCTTCCGACTTGGCAGGCCTCCCTGAGTTTTGAGTGGACATGACAACTGAAGAAGACAGACATGGAGTTTCGTCCTCCCACTACTATACCTACTACTTTTCTTCATTTTCCAAACTGTTTTCTTCACCTCAACTCTTCATCAGACTTATCTGTCCCACTTCCACTCCGGTGGAGGTTCCAGTATAGGCCAGTACAGACCGCCGATACAACAACAGCTCCTACCGAAGAACCAAGGAGCAGCCAAATTATACTTTAATGATATCTGTACAAATGATATATACAAGAAACCACCATGGACTTTGATTTAACATACCACAGTTGTGACCACAAACAAAATTACAACAATGGAAGGAATTACTCACACCTCTCTTCCACCCTGCAATGTTGACACCTGTGGTTCTCACAGGTGGAAATCGAGTTTCAGCTCAGAAACATCACTAGCTTCATCACAAATTTCCACCACATAGTACACCATCTTCGACCTGAACTTATAGAATTAGTTCACATCCTGACAGACCTGGTGCGCCACAAATACGATGAGCTTAAGACTATCTTCCTGCAACAAACTAATCCAAGCTCTCAGAGACCAGCTCCAAACCCTCCTTGATGTCGAAGGCATTAGGGATCGAACAGAATTCCACCTCCTACTCCACTTTACCTGCTGCTCACCAGCAGACTCACACCTCACTTACAGGACAGCCATCAGACGATTGCCTTGAAAGACTTCTACAACGCCTGGAGAACATCATCGTGCGACACACTGTGTGGTCTCCCACCCGAGAATGTCACCACAGCTCTCAGCCCAACAGTGTGAGGCAGCCAAGATGTACAGCAAGAATCACCTCAGTAGACGGTCCCTGTTGCTACCAACAATGCTTCAGAGCATTAGCTTTTAAGTACAGTCAACCCTGCACATGGTAGTTAAACTCCACACCCAGGGATTGATGGTGCCACTTCCATGTGCTAGTTATTGGTGCCTTCTCTACCTGCATGTTCCTTGCCTAGGGGGCTTATAATACCCCTGTCATATCCAGTCAGTTCCAGATGCTAGTGATCGACATCTCCCTAGTCCAAACCTATGGGTCAGCTAACATATGTCTACATTTAGGAAATAGCAAGGACCCTTTCTAAGTCAACAGTCCTCCCAGCAACAAACGGTTACCAGGCCTTACTTCAGCAGTTCCCAGCCATACAGGAACCCCTACAAGTACATACTCTCCCACAACAAGGTGCAGTGCCATATCCCCAAATCTGGCCCTCTAGCCCATATGCAGGTGCATGGCTCTGGCAAGATTTCATGCAGTGAAGGAGGAATTTGACAACATATTACGTCTCGGTATAGTCAGAACTTTTTCAAGCAAACGGTCTTCTCCCCTGCATCTCACCCAGAAACCAAATGGGGGATGGATACCGTGTGGTGACTATAGACATCTGAACCTCATCATTATCCTGGGCTGGTACTCAATGCCACACAAATAGTCCTGTACCCAAGCTCTAGTGCACCTAGTTGAGGGCATACCATCAGAACGCCATCGTGGGAGAAAATGTACACAAGATAGCTATTATTGCCCCTTCCAGTTTATATGAGTAAACATGTATGCTATGTGATCTCTGAAACACAGCACAGACGTTTCAGAGATTCATGGATGTTGTCAAGTGAGACCTTGATGTGTGTTTCACCTACATAGACGACATTCTCATCACTAGAAAGACACCAGAGGAACATGTACGTCACATACATGCACTAATTCAATGCTTGCAAGACAATGGGATCATTATTAACCCAGAGACCGAGGCCAACTGTTTGAGTCATCCCTCTGGACCAAAATTGTGTAATCACAGGGCTTCTCCAGATACAAACAGCGGCATATCACCCACAGTCCAGCAGCCTGGTCGAACGGTTCTGAAGGACTAACTCAGAACTGCAGACACATCTTGGCTAGACTACTAGGCTAGACCCCTGGCTATGCTGAACATACAGTCGACATACAAACTAGATATGGGTTGCAGTGCAGCAGAGATGGTGTATGGTACATGTCTAGCACTTCCAGTAGACTTTGTATCACCATCACCAGCAATGGAGACTACACCACGCACTGATGCATACTCACCTGGCCAACCTCGCACAACCTGACATCTTTGCCAAACAAGCAAAGATAACCTTGAGACGAAATAACCTCCCAGAAATGAACCTTCCCAACAATGTAAACTTGGCAGGCATTCTAAGGGATATGCTTCCAGCATAAACTTCAGCTGCCCTAAAGGAAACCCCTTAAGCCACCGAAAAAGAAGAAATGCCTGAGCTACCAGTACCGGATGAAGTGATGGCAACACTAGAAGAGCCCTCTGCCCTAGCAGCCCAGTATGTAAGGGTGCCATCCCCTCATAGATGCAAGGGCATTAAAAAGGCCAAGGAAACAAGAGGTAAAGCAACAGGAGTCATCCTCTACACAGCAGAGGACATGACTGACAAGAATATCGATAATGAAGATATTGCCGAATTCATCAAAAATGACAGGATGAAACACTCCTACAACAATCAGAAGCTGATGACTGTGTTATCATAATTGACAGGAGAATTAGGGAAGCGACCCTAAATCTCGAATGTGCGATAATTACCTACTTGGGCCCTGAAACCTACAGGAAAGGAAGGAATGGCTATAATGAGTCCAAAGAAAGGCATGAAGATGGAACTACAGCCAAATCCAAGGGAATCACACCATCACAGTAGTACAGAATGTCCTCAAGTGGACTATGGTTCGTAGGAACGAACTGTCTAGCATGTACAGAGCCATGAATGCCTACATAGTCCTATTCAGCAGTCATGGTTTAAAGTACACAGACTATTCCCCTATTTATGCTGTCAGAGGAACAGGACTGGAGAAACTAGTGGTGGGATAGCAATAGCAGTCCGAAGAGAGATGATACACAAGATTCTCGACGACTTTGATGAGATGCTGGCAATAGAGATAGAAACCAGCAGAGGTCCTATAATAGTGGCAACAATGTATCTGCCACAAAGAAGGTCAATTTTTCCTCTACAAGACTTATACAGTCTACTTCGAAGAAGATTACCCACATACATGGTGGGAGACCTCAATCCCAATCATCCAATGCTAAACAGAGCAGGCAACCAGGTTGGCAATGCTATTGCTAGAATGGTTGCAGATGAAGATCTACACATTGGACCAGACTTCCCTACTACAGCAACCAAACCAGATATTGCACTGTGCAATAACCAAGCCCATCACAACGTGATCATGGAACCGGGCCCTGCAAGCACCAGTGATCACCTGCCCATCATCCTCAAGATATCATCCAACCCAATCCTGAAAAGCCTAAACTGTAGCAGATTCAACTTTAGAATGGCTAATTGGGGAGGATTCAAGGATGAGCTCCAGTCCAAGCCTGCAGCCAACTTGAGGACTGCAACATTGGAAGAGATTGACGAGGAAGTCGAAAAGTGGTACAGCGATGTTGAAGCTGCACTTGCTCATCATGTACCCAAGAGCAACCACAGGACTATCCCCCATCCAAGGCTAACAGCTGAAGTAAGACTGCTAAATATACAGTCGAATCACCTGCAGCACTATGCAGGGATTCATGGATGGACACAAGACCTGAGAGCAAGATATAGAAGCTTGCAAAGAGAACTCTCTAACCACTGGAGGAGAGCAGCAAATGACAAGTGGGAAGAACTTGTTCGAAAAGTGGAATGGGACCGAAAAGATCCACAGTCCTTCTGGTCAGGAATAAAGAAACTGATGGGAAGAAGTGAAAGCAGAAGTAGCTACCTCCTCAACGAACAGGATGAGAAGATTTATGAAGAAGAAGAACAAGAAATCCTGTTCAGAAATTACTGGAGAAATTTCTTCAGAATTACCGAAGAAGAAGAAGAGAACTTTGACAGTGATTTTGAGGAGTCCATCATTGAAGAAATAGGAAGACACATTTACCTCCTATTTCCAGAAGCTGCTGCTGACTTCATAAGACTAGATCCCACCGACCCACTAATGGCCAAGATCAGCCCCAGAGATGTCAAACTAACTATGCAGAGTTTCAAAAACAGACCTGCTCCAGGCAAAAGCAGGATCAACAAGACAATCCTGCAGAGTCTTCGAAACAAGATGTTGCTCAGACTGGCAAACATATACAATGTCTCTCTCACGGCTGACTACTTCCCTGATTACTTCAAAGAAGCAAGAATCAGGATGATACCGAAAGCCGGGAAAAATCCAAGAAAAGTAGAGAATTACAGA
>BOPN01003642.1:89100-94100 GCA_017312705.2 Penaeus japonicus | reverse complement strand
GACTGGGGATGCTTGTATATCGCAGCATAGGCTTGTGGGCGGCCGTCGGCGTGCCGTATATTGTGGGCATTGTGGCTGGGCCAGTTGCGGGGCCAGCTGTGACGTCATCACTTCTGGTGGCAGCCGTTACTTCACTCCTCACAGGTTAGTGCTGTTACAGGATTAGTTGCTGATTGCAACTTTTTCACGAGAATCGTTATCAATATTTGGACATGATATCTAATTAAGTGTATCTAGTGTTGTCTGTTCCAAGTAACATTTCCACGTGCCTGCTTCCCCAGTGGTGTTTAGTGCACGGCTTGCGACTGCCTATTAGGCGGCTCTCTGCCCAGATACTATTTCATATATTAATTATTACCAAAATTCTAATTTTGATTGTTTTATGAATTGTGTATATAATTGTATGATAAATAATTGCAACCATATCTATTATATTAGATAAGGAAATGTTTGCATGGGATTCGTGTCTGCCAAAGTGGTTCCATTGCAAACAATATTGAGTACCGCTGCTCTAGACTGTCACTGAAGCATTTCCTCTTCAACAGAGACAGGATTTTTGATTGCATGTTTTCGTGGGAATCTGATTCGTGGTCAGACACATGCGGAATATTACTGAGAAAAAAACATAGCTATGTTCGGTGGCAAAATTCTTACAGCAAATTATTACACTGATCTTCTTGTATGCGCGTGGTTTCACTCTACTTTTAATCCCCTAATAACGGTCTAATCAACATGCAAAATAATATATTTACCCCTGCACTTCAATCCTAAGCAGTTACACATTATCATAACATGGAAGAAGCAACTTACAAAATATAGGTTTTACAGACAAGGTTTTTATAGACATGTTTTACTTGAATAATTGGCATTGGGATATTTTGCAAGGAAGAGGGGATGAGACTAGATGCTGATGCTGCAACCTTCCAGAGATATGCCTACTCACTCTATAGCAATGGATCACCCCAGTGCACCACCAGCCTCCCGCATAGATACCTTGGCTCTAGGATGTGCACAGAAGGTGTTACCGCTCTTTTGCGTGATCTAAACCATCAACAAAAGCCCCTTGCTTCAAACCCAAGACCCCATCCTTGGTGCCTCCGAGCTCTTGCAGCTCCCTCCCCCCTTTTTGGGACGTCTCCACTACCTAGAACACCTTGGACCACTTACCATACATGGATTCCACCATCATCATCCCCCATGACACCTGCACCGTGCTACACTTTGCCACCACGACCTACAGCTTCCATGTTCATGACTGGCCATGCTCTGCACAAATTTTGGATGGACTGGACTATCTATAAGCAGTTACCATGTATCCCAAATGGTGAGCTGTGGATGCTGCACTCCAGAATGCTACCTTCACCATGAACCCAGCTTCCACTACCCTCATGGAACCAGCACTAAGCTACCTTATCACCGACTTTGTTATGCAGCAGCAGATTCGGGCTGCAGCATGAATCCCTTCCAGTCTTATATACAAAAACCAGGTGAGTCAGTGCATGACTTTGCTATTCCTGCATATCAGACAGCCACTAACAGTCAACGAGGCAAAAGAGCATGTACGTGATGAGTTTCTCATCGGTTTGTGTGTGATCCAGTGCTTCAGTAGGACTTACACACTAAGGATCACACTCTTCAAACCTTGGTAGGCGTGGTGGCCCACTGTGTAGGCTTTGAAGCAGTTTAGTGAGACCAGGCGAATTTTCGTGCAGCCGAGCCCATACCCTCTGTGACTACCTATGGCCGAGGCAACCAAAAGTCAGCTTGCCCAGCTTGGGGGAAAACCTGTGACTTTTGCAGAAAGGGAGACCACTTTCCTTCACTGCTAAGGAGCTCAGCCCACAGCGTTGGTCTCTCATCCTTGGTATTTCTGCCTTACGACCAGTAACTCATCAACCAACTACGACACATATCACTGCACACCTTGACCCTGGTGCCCACGTTTCTGCTGCTGGCCCATCACTATTAGATAACCTGGGTCTCCCACATCACAGTTTCCAGCCAACCACACGACATATCCAGGCTGTAGGAGGCACATTTTAATTCTAGAATGAGAGTGTCTGCTCTTTTGAGTGTCTGCTGTGCCACAGAACGGAATAAGTTTGGTATAGGATCTGGCCTGGTATCTTGCTCTTGCACAGTACTGCTCCTGTCCATTGGCCACAGCGCCCACCTGTTATCACGAGTCTCGATATGTTCCTGTGGAAGGTGAAGCTTTAGCAGAAGCTGATGCCCTGGACCGGTGCAGGATGTTCGTCCTTGGCTGCTCCAACCCAATTGCTGTAGTTGACCCTCGCCCTCTAATCGCCATTCCCAATGGCAGATCACTGGAAAGTGTCCCAAACCTTCAACTATTTTGCCTGAAAGAGTGCACTCTTCGATATAGATTCACCATCCAACACACTGCTCGCAGCCTCTGACCTGGTAACCTCAGCTGTTCAACTTTCTGCCCCTGATATCGATATAATGACTGCCAGTACAAGCATCACAGCCCTCAGTGAGGTTGGTCATGATGACGTCATCTCGTGGAATGACCTGTAAACCAGAGGTGTGTGGGACTCTACTCACCTCTCTCTCCTCCAGGCTAGACAGAACGGATTCCCCATGGGAAGGCAGGATGTTCCAAAAACGCCTTTGTCGTTCTAGGTGGTCCGTGAACACCTGAGCACAATCGATGGTGTGGCCCTCATGGCCACACCATCGATTGTCATCCCAGCAGCACTACATGCGAGAGTACTTGAAGCCCTCTGCTCTACCACCAAGGAATAGCTGATAAGAAGGCTCGGGCACATCTCTGCGCCTGTTGGCCTGGCCTAGATGTCTCAGGAACTACCAGGATACATGCCACTACTGCCCCATCCATGCTCCATCGCTCGCTCGGGAAGCACTGGCTTTGGTACTATCCCCATCATGGCCTGTGATCATGTGGCAGTGGACTACTTTAACCATGCTCGGAATTCATGCCTGGTGTATGTAGGTAGACACTCAGGCAACATGTTTTTCACTACCCGCCAGACCGTTCAGATGCCTGTCACCTCATCTTATCTTGGAGGTCTATCGCATACATATATATATATATATATATATATATATATATATATATATAGAGAGAGAGAGAGAGAGAGAGAGAGAGAGAGAGGGGGGGGGAGTAGCGAGAAAGAGCGAGAGATTATTAGAACCTTACAGCGAAGGCAGACACGGACATCTCGTACAGCCGATATTCAGTTGTACTGAAGTGTATCTGAGGAGTTGCTCCCACCACAGCGCTGTCATTTTGGCCGCGGGCTTTCTCCTCTGCCACGTCCGTTTCAGGAATGGTTCCTCCACCTCCAACAGGCGGCCATTGATACTGAGAGACCCAAACGAAATATCCGCTGCTGGAACCACACCTTCCTCAGCACAATGCCTGTTTAGCTGCATTGCCATTTCTTGGCGTTCCGTTACGTCCGACGGCTGCTGTAGCAGTAAGCCTCTCTCCGCTCCGCTTCCGAGGGCAGAGCGAGCACTGGTACAGAGCCGCAAATCTGGTTGGCTTGCAAGCATTCATGCAATGTCTGCAAGGTCATGATCACAATCAGGATCTACATTGCTTAACCACCCTAAATACTCACTGTCGTTGGTGTCATTATTATCATCATCATTATCATAATCGCTGTCATCATTATCATCATTACCAGCAGTAGCATAAATTTATTATCATGAATATTTAGTTGTTAATATTTGTATGATTATAACAGTAATGATATGAGAAAAAAGAGAAAAATAACATAAGCTGAAGGACACCCCCGGTCCTTGCCAGGATATGAACAAGCGCTGATGTTTCCGCTCTCTCACTCACTTGCTTTCCTCTCGGGACGAAACCTTCTACATTACAAGAGACTTGCGCCACGAAACGGATGCGAACCGCCTGCCTCGGCTGAACTGTGCGCAGACCGTAGCTGCGGAATCCTCAATGGCAAGGCCAAGCGGAGGCCAAGCGGAGATCGTTACGCACGGAGGCCGCGTGCCGCTTACAATGGGCAATGCAATACATATGGTTGACTTTGTTTTAGTAAATAAATATATATGGTCGGAACACGATATTGCATTACAATAGGTGTTGTTATTATCATTATTGTTGTTGCTTTTATAACTATCATGAGTATTGTCTTATTTTATTCGTCATCATCATCATCATCATAATTCTTCTTCTTATCATTACTATTATTATGATTATCATCATTGCTTTCAAGGTACAGTAATAATGATAATAATAATTATAGTAATAATGATCATAATGATAATGATAATAAAAATGATAGTAATGATAATGATGATGATAATGATAATAATGATAATAATAATGTTAAGGATAATGATAATGTTAAAGATAACAACAACAATAATAATGATGATGATGATAATAATGAAAAAAATAATAACGTTACTTTTAGATTCCCCGCTGTAATCCTTTTCCGAAAACATCTCTCGTCCTGCAGTTGTCTCCGCGTCTCAACGCGAGATCCGTCGAGCCCAACGGTCTGCACAACACGGTCTTGATCCTTGCACTTCATCACGAAGCACCAGATTTATTTATAAGGATATTGGTTGAAATAACAGCAACCATCTAATTAGGCAAAATATCTCATTTCACCGTGACCTGATGCGTGTGTGACACAGCAGATATGGCACCTACAGTAGCAGTGTTGCCATGCCTGACACAACCAGGCGTCGATATATCTGTCGGTCGCCTTATTGACTCCTGACCACCACGCCCACCTTCCACGGCCTTGTCACTTCTCTGAGGTCCACCTGCAACTTCGTCCGGCATGATTATCCCAGGAAGTGCATTCTAGTGAGAGAGCTAGAATTGTACAGCGTTTCGAGGCCCTGTGGATTACCCTTAGGAAATTACGCAGCTTAAAGAGGTGACAGAAAAATCACGATGATTCGACATTCGTCACAGCCCTTCCTTGCAATGAAAAGTAGTATTGCATGATTCAGTAATAATTACGTTCAAC
>BOPN01003642.1:44847-47347 GCA_017312705.2 Penaeus japonicus | reverse complement strand
GAGGATATTGTCCTGGCAGAACGCCTTAGTGACGCGTGCAAACAAAACGATACTGATTAGAAACAGTAAAATGAGGATGTCCGTGGCAGTAATAACTGTGTAATGTTAAAAATATAATGAAATATAATGATAATGATGGTAATGATATTGATAAAGAAGATAATAATATGGACAATGATGATAATGATAAGTAATAAGAGTCATAGTAATAATAATTCTAATGGTAATGATTAATATCACCATCTCTGCTGGGGGCCACCGTGGTGCCTTTTCTTATTATTGTTATTGTTATTTGATAATGTTGATATGAATGATAATGATAATAACGGACATTGCAAATGTATAATGATTATCATTACTGATTTGTTGTTGGTGTTGTCAGCGATTTTATTATAATAATTGTTATCATTATTGTTGTTGTTGTTCTCATTATTATTATAATTATTGTTATGTTATATTGTCAGTATTATGTCTCTCATGGTTCTTTATCATTATTATTATCATTATCATTATTAGTACTAGTGCAATCATTGTTATCATTAATTGATAATTTTCGCATGATTTCAAGAACCCAATATTTGTCCAAAAGAGGAATGAATTTCATTCAGGTCACTCTCATCGTGTTCATGGGTGTCGATTTACACCAGAAATCTTTCTTGAAAATATCAGCACTAGTTTAGATATACTGAATTAAAAAAAATATATATACAATTTGTTTTAAATAATGTTTTGACTCCTTCAGGCAAAATATCCTTTGCCATGTATGGATAAGGTGGCCTCTGCTACGCGTCCTGATCTTAGCAGCTAAGGGACAATATTTCTTCGCAGGTGGTAATGCTGTGCCTGGCTCTGGTGGAGGCTGCTGACCCTCTGTGCAGGCAGCTGGTGGCGCTGGCGGCAGATGGTCTCCTGCCATCGTCGCTTGCTCACCAGTGCTCACGGACGAGCGCCCACGCCCACGCCCATTTGACTGGAGGAACCTTAGCAGCCGTCATGGGTCTGGTTTTTAGCCATGTGTTGTTGCTTGAAGTAAGTCCAAAGAAACACGGGAAAGAGGGAGAAAGAAAGGAAGGGAGGGAATGGATGGCGGTGAAGCGAAGATCTGAAAATAAAAAGAGGAAATAATAAGCTAATATTGGAAAGGTGAAATAGGAGAGCTTATTATGGAACAGGTGTGCATGGAGAATGGAACCAAGGGACCAGGTGGAGTTGAAGATATTTCCGAGTAACTAAATGAGCAGAAAATCGAGAAAGGATTATATCTTTGGAAGGAAACTCTGCAACGCTTCCGCTAAGATCACTTATTTAATACTATCTTCCTCGTGAAGTACTAGTAAAACTGACACGGAATCAGTAATGTTTCTTGCAAGGCAATTTAATTAGAGGATACAGGGTGCCATCTGATGAGTAAAAATAATATCTTCCTTAGACCAGTTGTAAACATTAATAACCTAAAATGCGTCCGCTGAACTATATGCACTATAACTCAAGCAATCGAAATTTAAATTTAATTTCTTTAGACTCAACAATAAAAAATAGATGAATAAATATACAATCAAAATGTTGATGTATGAGTATGGTTATTAATAGCTTAATAGCTTATAGATATTTAAAAAAATGAGCGATATACATATATATTTTTTTACTGTAATTTATTAGTATGTACTTTCTGTGTATACAAATCAGTTGAAAGGGGTGACTATCGAACTGGTGGGGGATACTGAGGTAAGCTGAAATCTTCAGTACGGATTTCTGAAAACAAGACGTTATGACACGAACCAACCATTGTGAATGTTATTAGCAACGTGTGGTAATTGTTAACTTGTTTGATTGTTTTGTTTTCAACGAGCTTTACCAGCAACTTTGGTCTTTAGTTGCTGTAAAACGACTGTCAAAAAGCAATAACTATTTTCCTTTTTTTCTTCGCGTGCAATTAGCATCAAGAATTAATTAAGGAGACTACTTAATTTTTCGACACACATTATTTGATATTAAACAAAAATGTAGTTTCAATTACAAACATTATCGTGGATAAAGTCTCTGTGAAGGAAAAAAAAATTCCCTCTACACAATATTATGGAATGTTACTTTATCTTGAAGCCAGTAATATTTGACATTCCAAAATTACTAAATACGTGTAATTTCTTCCAGATTTCTTGGGAACATAAGAATTATTTTCATCACTGGTTTCCAATATTTTACAAAATATTTTCACTGACTCTATAAACTCATTTAGATCATGCAGATATCAATGTACATGTCACAAAAAGGCTCCACTAATGCTTTGTGAACGCCAATGTTCAAAGGTTTTAGAGGGTCTGGTAACATTAGCATCTTGGCTGTAGTGAGAAAATCAAGGTACAGTCGTATAGATCTCGAGTGACAGGCCAGTAATACATCTTCTTTGGATTGTCTTTTTCAGAGAAAAGGTTTGAAGGACTTTTGTGAGATAACTTATCTTGGTATGTATGTAGACCAGAAAACAGTGTCAAGGAAATGA
>BOPN01003642.1:2347-34847 GCA_017312705.2 Penaeus japonicus | reverse complement strand
TTTTGAAAATCTTTGATACAGTTTATTTTTTAAAAGGTAAGGAAAATACACTTAGTACTCGCAAGAAATGGGAGTGATATTAAATAAAAACTCTACCACGTTCCGTGTTATTATTTTGCCTTTTCAACGATATAACCGGATTTGAAACTGTCGAGGGGGCTATATATGTGTAGTTTAAATCTATAGATGTTATATAGATGTATTGTGATTTTGAATCCAAGTCTTGTCGTTTCTGGGTTCAATGGTTTGGTATAGATAGACTCCTTCTGTATGTTTACCTTTTCGGTGCAGGGTCGGTAGGGGGTTCATGATAAGCACATAAAACGAATATAACATAGAAAACTTGATGCAATCTATTAAAAAAAAGAAAAGGAAAAAAAAAATACTATGCAATACTAAACCAGGAAAAGACAATGTACTTTTAAATAGAATCTTTCGGTTGGGAATCCAGGTGTTTTTGAGGCATGTCTCTTTTATTTCTTTAAGGTAGCACCTTGTCTGTCTTACTAGAACTGCCATTTTCACTTTGTTCAGCACGGTTATCATTCTGGTTATCATTATTTTGAACATTATCATGACTAACTTTTCTTATAGTTGTTCTCAGTTCACTATATTGTGAGGTCTAAAGTAGCCAAGGTTATGTCAAGAATGTAATATAAAGATGCTTGTTTATAGACTCCATATTAGCTCATTATGTGGATTACATTCTGGGACGACACAAATTGGCTTTTGTCGAAGTTTCGTAACTGGTATTTTTACTTTTCAATTTACACTGTGTGCAAGAGAGGAAGACTAGCATTGCCCGAGAATATGGTAGTGCTCAAAGCAGGCACTTCACACTCGGAGTACATAGTCTGGATCCCCTTTAACGTACTCTGGTTGTAGCAGACCCTCTATTTGTGATGATCTGCTGGTGTGATGAGCTGCCCAGGAGACGACACTCTGGTGTCATTCGTGGGAATGGACCTGCCCCGGTATCTACTCCCTCACATCAATTTAAATGGCAATTCTGATTTATAATGCATCAAAAGTCTGGGTGACGTCAATTCATCTTTAATAATTTTTTTTTTACATTCTGGAGACCAGTTCGACGAAATTTCTGTACCTAATTAAATTATACCATGGATGAATCTGCCATAGAATTATAGGTCTGTGACATTCTTTGCTTCGAGTTTACCGTTTGCTTTAGGAATATCAAAATAAAACCATGTATAACCAGCAAAGAGCTAAATTTAAAACCAAGCACAGCAAGTCGTGAAGTGTACAATAAATGAAAAAAAATAAAAATAAAAATAAATAAAAAATAAAGCTTTACTGATAAGATAAGATTTCAAGACTTATCTTTTCTCTTTTCGTTGGTTTTCTTCTGGCAACCGGTGTTTCAAGTCGAAAAGGCTTATAACACATCTGACTGGTGTAGACTGTACTGTATTTTGTAGTTCTTCGGGTCATATATAAGTAAACATCGGGATGTTACAGGCCAGGCAAAATAGTAAATACAAGATGAAATTCAATTACAGTAAAAAAAAAAAAAATATCAGAGAGGTATATTATATATATATATATATATATGTATATATATATATATATATATATATATATATATATATATATATATATATATATATATTATATATATATATATATATATATATATAAACGTCGTGGCGTCACAGGTCACGTAAAATAATAAATAAAAAATAAATCCCAATTGCTGTGAAAAATAATATCTGGAAGGTTGTCATAAAACACAAAAGGGCAAAGGCAAAAAAATAAAAGAGAATTGAGAAAGATATAATGAACAAAATAAAATACGACATTTGCAAAGATGTGCCTTCACTTCATTACCAACCGAACCAACCAGACAGAAACACGCCAGAAGGAGCTAAGACGCGACAGATACACAAGAAAAATGCAAAATAATAAAAGGAACGTCAAGTCGCCTCCGAACGCCAGAGCTGTGGAAGCGAGACATCGTGGGTGTGCTCGCAGGGAGGAACGAAAACCGAAGGGACTCCTTACATTATGATTGCTTTATATGATAATTACGGGTTTGCTCTTACCTTAAAGTCAACACAGATGGCCCTGTCTTTAAGGTGGGGGTTGTCTTTTTAACTCCTGATTTATAGAGACATCAGGTACTTTGTCAACTTGCATGTCAGTTTTCATACATTCAGATTTACTTGTACCTTTATTTTTTATTTTTCTATTCATTAATAAAATATCTTTAATGCAAGGAGGTTGTCTTCTACTAGGCTTCACAATGTACAATATTTGTTTAAATACGGCTTTTCATAAAAATGGAAAACGATTTTTTAACCTAAAAAATCCTTATCAAAGAAAATAGACCTAGCACTAAATTTCTTTCTCCTCCAAATTTCTCTCTACTTGTCTCTGTATGTAAGCATGTCTCATCTTATCATTAAATCCCTTTCTATCTCTCTCTACGATTATGAGTATCTCGCCATTTCGCCGTATTCCTGTACCTCTCTCGGTATCTCTGTCTCTCTTCGTTTCTGCATTTCGTATATGCATCTCTACATCTTCAATTGTATCTCTATGTATCTTTTCATCTTTATTTGTGCCTCTTACATATTTAATTGAATCTGCATCTCTAAATCGTCTACTGTAGCTCTGCAAC
Organism: Penaeus japonicus; assembly: GCA_017312705.2. NCBI lineage: Eukaryota > Metazoa > Arthropoda > Malacostraca > Decapoda > Penaeidae > Penaeus > Penaeus japonicus. The sequence goes on along the minus strand of BOPN01003642.1, from coordinate 32,206 downwards.
TTCATGTTTCATTGTACCCCTGCTTCACGTACTGAATCTACATTTTCCATTGTACCTATGAATCTCTCTGTATTTATTATTCAACTGCATCATTATGTTTATACATCTCTTTATGTATTTGCATATTTCATTGTATCTCTGCATCTTGACATCTTTCATTGCGCTTATGTATCTCTATAACTTCCATTGCACCCTTGCATCATTCTATATCCTTTCATATTTCATGGTATATTTGCAAAGATACATTTTCCACAGCGCCTCTGTATCTCTCTTCAACTATAATTTTCTTTATACTATGCAGAAATGAAAAATACAAGATGTATATCTTTCATCCAGCCCACTGACGAGCAGCGAGCCTTCCAAACGCTACTCTTTACACCCAATGTCCGATTACAATAACGAGATGTAACTTCTGTTTTTTGTCAGACTAAAAGTGATTCATACACGAGATTGGATATCTTAAAAAATTGTAACTGAGTGGTATTCGTAATTATCAAAGGCTTATTAAATGGCCAACTATAAATCATAATATATTTTATCGAACATTTGCAGAATCGAATGAACGGACTGGGGCACCATGAACTTGGTTGAAAAGTCTTACACATATTATTTCTTTTATTTCTTTTGCGGGGTTCAGGTTTGTTTCTTTGTACTCTATATACATAACGGGTCAGTAATATATTTCATATAACGCTGCTGACAGATATTGAATCAAGCAAGAATAAGTGGCAATAATAGCAGGTTTAGATTTAGGTTTTGAATGTGATGTGATGATTTGAGACCCACTTATTCGATTAGAAAATATTTTAGCTTTAAACTAATCAGCATTTCGTAGGTTTTACATGAATAATGTCGTTCGTTGTTAAAAAAAATAAGATAAGAGTTCCTACACTGGCACATTGAAGGTTTCATGAAGCACGTTTCGCTTGCATCGACCCTCTGAATCAGTCCACACGGGTTCGGTCGAGAGAGCTCGTCCAGTCGTCGTTGGTCGGTCACTTGTTGTGTTGCCACTTTAGTGGAAGACAGGGAAGTACAAACTAAGATTTGTTTGCCATGTGTTAGACTCGTAAAATAATCACAATGCATGTCTACTATCGGAGGTGTTGTTATAAAATACTGGTGGTAACAGTATTATTGCAAATACGGCCATGTTTTTCTCGACCCCGAGGCTCGCCGTCAAGTTACCAAGATAAATCGACAGGGCCTGGAAAGCCGGAAGCCTTGGTGAGCAATGAACAAATTATTGCTCCTACTACAGTAGGAATACAGGCGCCGGACGTAAAATCCTTGGAGGATGGAAACCACAACATTGTGAATCGGCAAGCAAGCAATTACATCAGACGTAAGTTCTGTTCATCTTTCTTTCTGGGAATAAATCTCTAAGATTCATCCGCCATGACACGCTTGGTGCCATGGCGGATATAAATAAATATCAAACTTTGATTGGCTCCTCTGAAATCTGCTATCTTTATGTAGTGTTAGCGCAGTATCAAGGCTAATGCCATGTAACGTTACTATTTACGTGCTCATTTTGCTGCAGTGAAAGCAAACCAGTTATGGCTGATTCACTGCACTGCTTTTAGAATCTTTTACTTATATTTTAGGTGGTGGTTCTTCTTTCTTCTGTTATAAGGTTTTAGACTTTTGATGTCTATGTTCCCTGGAGCAGATTTTCTGGGAATTTCTTGTTACTTATATGATGTCTATCAGTTTTGATCTTTGTAAAAAGATTTTCATGTGCCTTAGAATGCAGGACTTCTTAGCTGGTGGGTGATGAGCTCCTGTAAATTAATAAGGATATGTCAGGATTGTTTATTTTTATTACTTTAATGCATCCAGCAGTTTCGGTAAATTTTCCGAACAATGCCGCGTTACGAAATACCACAAAAGTGGTATCGATGGATTCCTCTCATATATATAGTGAAATTAATGAGCGCCTGTACCCCAGAAGCCCACAATCTGGGTCCCGATAGTAGGGGAGGGCATGAAGTAGATCAGGGAAATTACGGGGTAAAATGTTACGAAATACCATAAAAATGGTATCGATGGATTCCTATCAACCTCTACTGTTCATATATAGTGGAAATCATGCGCGATTCCACCTCTGGACCCCACAATCTGGGTCTCTTTTTTTTAAGGCACTTCGTGCTACCACGTCCTACTTCGGGGCATATTTCGCTTGCAAAATCTTAACTCAATGACCTACCTAATTTTGCCTAGTTTTGAATTAATCCCTAGCCAAGGGGGGGGGGGATTGGCCACCCTCCCTAGACCCCCCCCCTTTTAGGGCACTTCGTGCAACATACCTTGGGCAAGATACCCCGAAACCACCATCCTCGCCCTGAAATTTAAACATGGCTGTGTTTACGTATTTACGGCTAGCTGTGGACTAGCAACCCCCAATGAATTACCTGCATGAGCTGTTATTTTCTCTCGATAGATGGCGTAATATTCCCCATTGTTTACAGTATAATTATAGAGTGCCCTCTATTGAGTGGTTGCGTCATTATCGGTCCTAGTTTCATATCCTGAGGAATATATGAGACGAAGATTCAGTGCTGTCATCATGGCGCAGTGTGGAAGTTATTCGTGGTCGCGGCATTTTCATCTGCAGAACTTATTACGCATCATAAGTATCACGAAGTGCCCTGAATAGGGGAGATCCACTGGGGGGGGGGGGGGGCGTAGCTCCCTCTTCGCAAAGGCTGACTTTAAAACTAGGCAAAGTGAGGTAGGTAGTTGGGTTAAGGTTTTCGTGATACCGAAGTAGCACGAGGTAGCACGAAGTGCGTTAAAAAGGGGGGGGTCCAGGGGGGGGCGAAGCCCCCCTTACCATTCATTTAACTTCACTCTCCTTCGAAAAGTCCGCCAAAAGGTAAACAAACTCAAAATCAGCAGAGAATCCATGTTTTCCTAAAAGAGTTTGTAATCCGTGTCTAGGACAATGATGCCTAATATAACCAATATAGGTATTACTTTTCAAACATAGTATGCTCATATGAAGTATTGGTAAGAAAAAGTACGGTAAAAATATGATTTTTTTCACTCGTGTAACTATCGTGACAAGCCTACCCCCTTGCCACGGAGTTTCCACGATTGTTCCAATACTTTCCACGCATTTGCCACGAATTTGCCACGCTTTTGCCGCGAACCCGCGCTTCTAGAATAAGAACCGCGGCATGTTCATGTCATGTACACGGCGCGCTTAGGGACTTAGAATATGGCTGTAAATACCATAAAAGTGGTATCGATGGATTCGTCTCAACCTCTTCTATTCATATATAGTGGAAATAATGCGCGATTCTAGGCAAATTAGATAGGTAATTGGGTTAAGATTTTACAAACGAAATATGCCCCGAAGTAAGACGAGGTAGCACGAAGTGCATTAAAAAAAAGAGACCCAGATTGTGGGGTCCAGAGGTGGAATCGCGCATTATTTCCTCTATATATGGACAGTAGAGGTTGAGATGAATTCATCGATACCATTTTTATGGTATTTCGTAACATTTTACCCCGTAATTTCCCTGACCTACTTCATGCCCTCCCCTACTATCGGGACCCAGATTGTGGGGTCCAGAGGTGGAATCGCGAATTATTTCCACTATATATGAATAGTAGAGGTTGAGACGAATCCATCGATACCACTTTTGTGGAATTTCGTAACGCGGTGTTATTCGGAAAATTTACCTTTTAGTTTTTTTTTCTTGTATTATGTTTGTCTTGGGATATGGTTGTGAGTTCATTTATTTTATGAGCCTTTTTGGCTGCTACTTCATTACCTTTTATATTTTTGTGTGCTGGTATCCAATGTATTTTTGTGTTAAAATTTTGGTCTTCGTTTAATGTGCTTAGTATGTGTTGTATTTCATATATGATTTATTTGTAGTTTTTTAATTTGTGATTTTTTATGCTCTGCATTGCTGAGTGGGAGTCTGAGAAAATTACTGTATTTTTTATTTTTTATATTTTGTATGGATTTCAAGCCTTGCTTTATTGCAAACCGTTCTGCCTCGATTTGGATGTTTTTTTGGTAGTTTCTAGATTGTTGTTAATTTTTTTTTTCTTGTACATATATTGCTGCTGATGTAGAACTAGGTTCTTTTATTTTGGAACCATCTGTGAATATGTTTTGGTAGTTTTTTTTTATTGTTTTCCATTTCTCTAAATTGCTTTAAAATTATCTGTTGAGGAAGATCTTTTGTGAAATGTTTGATAAATTAAGCTTCTATATGCCTAGAAATGTCCTTCCATGGTGAAACGGGAAAGATGTTTGGTATGCTGCTTACTTTTATGGTATGTTTTTTTTTTCTCTCAAGTTCTTATTGTTCTGTGGATTAACGTCTTTTTATCTTTAATGAGGTTATATTTTTCTATATCTGTTTGTTAGTCTATTTATGGGCATATGTTCAGGTTTTTCTAATAGCTTTATCTGTTTACATTCTAATTCTTTTATTCTTATTGATGTGCGGGATTTGTTTGTTAATACTTGGAGGGCTATTATTGGAGTGGATTTAAAGCATCCTGTTGCCAATCTCAAAGCTGTATTTTGTATAGTCTCTAGTTTTTTCATATCTTGAATTTTGGCTGTTCCATAGATTATGATTCCATATTCTATTTTAGCTCTGATGTATATGTCATAAAATTTCATTAATGAATCCCTATTTGCTCCCCATTTATGTGATGACAATTTTTTTCATTATATCTGATCTGTTTTGTAATTGTATTTTTAGATTATCTATGTTTTCTCCATTTTAATTTTGGGGGATCAAGTTTTAATCCTAATATATCATGGTTACTGACAAATTGTAGTTCTTCGCTATCTATTTTAATATTTGGAATGTGATCAATTTTTCTATTTGTGAAGCACATTATCTTACTTTTTGTGAAGTTTATTTTCATTTCCCAGGTGTTTGCCCACTAAAAAAAAAAAAAAAAAAAAAAAAAAAAATCAATTTTCGAGTTTATTTTTAGATTCAATTAAGTTTTTGTCATGTGCTAATATTGTTGTATCATCTGCATAAATTATCTTAATAATTTCTGTTGAGAGTTTCAGATCTGTCATCATGATATTGAATAAAGTTGGGCTTAAAGGTGAGCCTTGTGGAACTCCATTTGAGATTTTGCCTTTATTTGAACTCTGGTTTCCTATTTTAATTATGTAGGTTCTTTCATTTAAGAAATTGTGGATCCATTTTAATATTGTTCCTGTTATTCATAATCTTGCCATTTTTATTATTATTGCATCATGATTTACCGTATTGAAAACTTTTTCAAGGTCTCTGAATGCTACTAACGCATACTTAATATCTTTAAATGCTTTATTTATTTGCATGTCTACTATGTGTAAGGCATCTAAGGTGCTTTTATTTGGTCTTAAGCCTGTCAGGTCTTTGTCTGGTATGTTTGTTTTTTTCTATCCACCAGTTTAATCTCCTTGTGATTATTCCTTCGAATATTTTACCGATACAAGATATTCTACTTATGAATCTGTAGGAGTTTGGTTCTTGTTCTTTTTTATTTGGTTTTAGTATTGGGTTTACTATTGTTTTTATTTTGGTTTGTGTATGTTCCTTTAATTCAATGCTGGTTTATTAGTTTTAGTATGCTTTCCGTGATATTTGGTTTATGTTCGTAAGGAACTTTGTCGGTGTCCGTATGCTTTGTTGTTTTTTGTGTTATTTATTACTGCTTTTAATTCTGTGATTGTTATTTTATTTAAACCTTTTTTGTCTGGAAGGTCTTTTTTTTTCTTTTTCAGTCAGAAGTATTTTTGGGTGGTTAACTACTTTTTTGAAAATCTTTACTGAATAGTTCTAGCTTTTTTAATCTATCTGAGATGGGTTTATTATTCATTATTATTGGATAATCCATTCTTGATGTTTTGCCATTCATTTTTTTTAATGAATTTCCATACTGTTTTTGGAGAGTTGAGAGAGGTGCAGAATTTTTCCCAGGATTCTTTTTTTTTCTTTATCTATAATTTGTTTAGCTTTTGCTAGTAATGTTTTGTATTCGATTTGATTTTCTTTATTTGGTTTCTTCCTCCATTTAGTATATGCTTTATTACTTTTTTTTATGATTTCTTTACATTTCTCGTTCCACCATGGCTTATTTGGTTTCTTTTCTATTTTCACTTTTGAATTTGAAATAAATTTCTCCTGCGATTCTCAACAGTTCTGTTAATTCCTCTAGAGATTTTATATGGGTTACGTCTTTAGCTTTTAGGTCTTTTTTGTAATCTGCCCATCCTTCTTTAAATACCCATTCCTTTTCTTTCATTTGATTTATATTAGGATTTATCTTATCTCTTTATTATCAATGGTAGGTAATCACTGGTTAGATGTGGGCCTGAGCTTATTTCTAAATAACTTAGGGTTGGTGTTCCTATTACTAGGTCTATTATTGTTTCCTTTGCATTTCTTGGGTCTATTTTTGTTGTTTGGCGTTGTGGGGTTAATAGTATTAAATTGTTTTGATCTGTTAATTCAAAAATATTTCTTATTGTTTTGTTTGCCTGTTTTATATCTATCCTCGGATTCCAGTGAGGGTGATGACTGTTGAAGTCACCTATTATTAGCTTTGGTTTTCCTAATTGTTCTATATAATATTCTAATTCTTTTGTTTCAATATTATTACAGGGATTATTAAAATTAATTATTAAAAGTATGTTTAACCATTTTTCTTTCTAATTCATTTTTAATCCGAGTGTTTCTATTTTTTCTTTATATCTTTCTCCTAAGTCTAATTTTCTGAACTGTAAATTTCTTTTTATGCAGAAAGCTAAACCTCCTCCCACTTGGTGTATTCTATCTTTTCTGATTATTTCGTAATTGTTGATGTTAAACTGATCTTTGGTTTTTAACCATGTTTCAGATATACCTATTAAATCAGGTTCTTTATAAATTAGATAGTTTAATTCTGTTCTGTTTTGTTTATTATTGATCTTGCGTTCTAGTGTATTACTTTATTCATATATATTTTATTATTGCTTTTATAGTCGGGGTCAAATCATTTATTGCATGTTATAATTTCAATTACTGAACTGTCGGTCTTAATACTTTTCATTATTTTTTTGACTGTATTGAAGATTTCTTTGACTGTGTTTAGCCAAGAAAATTCTTCCTATTTTTTTGTTGCTCTATCTTGTATTATTGGGTCTCTTATTGGGGTTGGTAGTGACCACACCACTGGTGAGTCGTCTAATTGAATTAAGATTTATGTTTATTATTATTATTTTTTTTTGCTTGCTTTTTATTTGAATTTGATTCAGACCTGTTAGTTTGGTTTGATTTTTCTGGTGAATATGTTGGTTCTCTTTGGTTGTTCCTTCTTATTTGCATTTTAGGAGTTCTCTGTCCTAATGTTAGGCTATGGTCATTTTGTAGTGATTCATCGAAATATTCCCTTGCCCCAAAGTAAATACCCGATTAAATCTATGGTAACGTGAATCCTGTCCTGTGTAGGGGTAGACTGCCACCAACTGATAAGGGATCAGCACCCATAAATGACGTACGTGGGTGTGTAAAGTGTATGTTATTTATGTGTATGAGTGTATGTCAGTTTGTATGTGGAAAGAAGTCGAGTTCCTACACAGGACATTGCCGAGCAGGCGTGGCTAGAGTCGGGCAAGCATTCGTATTCCAGACTATTACAGGTTGGGGTCTTGAAAGATAAGAAGTTCGATCAGTGTTTTTATTATTTATTTAGAAATGCAAAATAAAAGGTCTCTCCTCCTTTCATATTCCCGTTATATCATTCTTTAGCCTGGCCATGAATTAACCATGGCCCGCAACCTAATAAAAATACTAAAATCTCCAAATAAAAAAATCATCGTGTCAGAGGGACACGTGTTGAGAGCAGTGCAGCTGCCGAGCTAAGAGCTCATAAGTAAGAGGCTGTCTTATGCCATCTGCTGACGATCCAACTTTGCTTGTTGGATTTATTGGATATCAACCAGCGGCACAAGCCAAGGTTATTAAGCCAATGATTCCATTTTATTTTATCAATCTATATAAGGTCATAAAGTTTTGTCTCCCTTAGAAAAGTGATTACTTTACTTATTATTTTTTCGTTATCTGATAGCACGTTTATGATGGTAAAATTCATGCTTTTTATATATAAATATTTTTTAAAATTTTGTCTTTGTTGGTTATAATTTGGGCAGGTTATGATGATATGTTTTATTGACATGACTATTGCAGGTGGTACATAGTGGAGGGAAATCTTTCTCTATATAGGGAGTGAGGTGTGTCAATCTTGTAGCATTGACCCTTATTCGGGCCAACACCACCTCCTCCCTTCTGTTTTTTCTGTAGGATGTGTCCCACTGTTCCATTTCTAGTTTGTTTTTGTTGTTGATTGTGAGGTCGGTCCACTCACTCTGCCAAAGAAGATGGATTTTTGCTTTTATATAAGAGACAAAACACCTGAGATCTGTGCGGACAATACCAGGCTCCATATCACCAGTCGACCCGGCTAGTTTGTCAGCCTGTTCATTTCCATGGATACCCGAGTGTCCAGGTACCCATATCAGCTTGATTGATTTATTGGCACTATGCAATTTACGAATGATATTACCCTGTATTTCATTATTGGTGGTTTCTCGGGATTTAATGGCTTTAATTGAACTTAACGAGTCTGAAAATATGACTATTCTATCGTTGGTCGTCGATAAGGTAAAATCTAAAACTTTGTTTATTGCAAAAAGTTCGGCAAGAAAAATAGATGTATGATTCGGCAGTCGAAATCTCAACTGACATTCAGTCGACCATACACCCGCTCCCACACACTCGTCTGTCTTGGACCCGTCGGTATATAAATGAAAAAAGGAAAGATGTTTAATTAGGATCTCTCTGAACCTCTGGCGTACCTCCACCTCCGACACCGTGGCTTTGGCTGATGGTAGCCAGTCTACAACGGTGGTGAAATTGGGTGTCTCCCACGGTGCTATATTTGACTGAACCAGGGTATCGATGGTAGAGAGATCTATACCGACTTTTTCTGTGAGGTCATGGAGTCTGTTGCACAGCGGCTTTCCGCCGCGGTGCTGTGGCCCTAACTGCCGGCGCAAAACATCCCTATTGGGATGATGGGGCTGCCTGGCTACTTTAGCGGCGTAAGACAGCGCAAGCTGGCCGCGTCTAAGACGGAGGGGACGTACTCCCGACTCTACCTCTAGGCGCTCGGTGCGAGTGCACTTAAGGGCTCCAAGACAGACGCGTAAACACGCATTCTGCACAACATTCAATTCTTTCAGAGTTGAGCTCCTTGCCGAGCCATACACGATTGACCCATAATCTACTTTAGATCTAATCAGGGATTTATATAACATCAGTAAAGACTTTCTATCAGCTCCCCATTTGTGTCCAGAAATGCACTTTAATAAATTGAGTGCTTTTTGACATTTATTCTTTAACTGACCAATGTGGTCTTTCCAATTTAATCTACTATCAAAGAGTAGACTAAGAAATCTAGCTGAATTTTGAATAGGTATTGGATGGTTGCCTAGAGTTAGCCTGATGTTGGGCTTTCTCCTATGTGTAAAAACCACGCCAATACTCTTTCTTATGGAAAACTTAAAACCCCACTGGAGGCCCCAGTTATGAATCATATCCAGTGCCAATTGGATCTGATTTGCCGAGAACTCTGCATTACTGCTGGAGTGCCATAATGCACAATCATCGGCGTACAGTGAGTATTTAAGATTCCGAGGGGGAGATGGTAAAATGTCATTTATCATACATAAAAATAATGTTGGAGACAAGACACTTCCTTGTGGGACCCCGTTTGCCTGGACAAAAATGTCCGAGAAAGTGACGTTGTCAGAAAATAATTTGACAGAAAACGTTCTGTCAGAAATGAAATTTTGGATAAAACAAGGCAAGTTTCCACGTAATCCGAAAGCATAAAGTTTTCTGAGTAGGCCATGTCGCCAAGTCATGTCGTAGGCTTTTTCTATGTCTAAAAATACTGATATCAAAAAATGCTTTTTGGCAAATGCCTCATGAATATGACTTTCCAGTTTTACTAGCTGATCGAGAGTTTGACGTCCCTTTCGGAAGCCGCACTGCTCGTCAACTAGTAAATTCCTGGTATTTAAAAAATGCAATAGCCTACTATTAACAATTCTTTCCATGACCTTGCATAAGCAACTTGTCAACGCAATTGGGCGGTAAGATATGGCGGATCTGGGATTTCCCCCTCCTTTCAATATGGGAATGATGTGGGCGAAGTGCCATGAATTTGGAAAAGTCTGGCTTTTCCAAATATCATTGTACACTTCTAGCAACTTAATCATGTCATCATGATTAAGATGCTTTATCATCTCATATCGAATCTCATCGGGGCCTGGGGATGTTCCTCTACAGGCTTCTAGGGCTCGGACAAGCTCATTCATTGTTAGATCTTTATTGTAATCAAAGTTATCTCCTGTGACAAAGTGAATTGGTTGCAGCTCGGCTGCTTCCTTGGTGGTCAGGAATGCAGGATTGTAATTTTCCGAGCTGCTTGTATAAGAGAACTGCCTGGCGATTGTGTTAGCAATGTCTCTAGGTGAATCATAATTATTTCCCTCATGGATGATGTTTCTGATTTTTATTGATACTTTTTTCTATTTATTCTATTGACTGTGGACCAAACCTCTGATAACTTGGTGTTACTGTTAATTGTAGAGACAAAGCTTCGCCAGGAGTCTCTTTTGGCTTGTCTGATTGTTCTACGAGCCCTAGCTCTCGCTTGTTTGTAATTGCGAAAGTTCTCGTTTGTAATGTTATTATGGAAAAGCCTGTAGGCCCTATTTCGTTCACATAGCGCCCTGCGGCAATCTGGTGTCCACCATGGAACTCTATGCTTAACGCTATCTGTCGAAGTCTTAGGGATGGTTGCCATTGCTGCATTTATAATACAATTTTGAACACTGTTTACTTTATCATCAATGGTTTCTCCAACAACTTCGAGCTTGACGCTCCTTGTGAAGGCGACCCAATCTGCTCTTTTTACGTTAAATTTGGGTGCTGAAGGCGTCCTCGTGGTGTCGCATGAATATTTAATACAAATAGGAAGGTGATCGCTTCCCAACGAGTCGTCAATGGTGTGCCACAGGCACACAGGCTGCTAGTGTTGAAGAGACCAGTGATAGGTCAATGAAGCTCAAATTACCGGTATTATCGTCTATTCGCGTTGGACTACCATCATTTAGAAGAACCAGATCAGAGTCGTTGATCAACTTAACTACTTGCTCACCTCTACCATTCACCCGCAGGGAACCCCATGATGTATGACGAGCATTAAAATCACCTAGAATTAATTTATTGTTTGGCAGACTGTCCTGAATAGCAAAAAGCTCATCATAGATCAGCATTTTATCAGGTGGACAATAAACTGAGCATATAGTCAGATACGTGTTATTGAATTTTACTTTGCATGCGACGTGTTCCAAAGTAGAATTAATCGTCACTTCAATGAAAGGGAGATTCTGGTGGATGTACATGGCGACTCCGCCTCCACCCCTTCCCTCTCGGTCTTTTCTACAAAGATGGTAGTTTCTTAGCGATACGACCTCGTCAGAGACTTGGTCGTTTAAATGGCTTTCTTGTAGAACGATAATATCGGGAGCATAGGACGAGGCTAATAATCTAAGGGAATTAATTTTGATCTAAGACTTCGACAGTTCAATTACGTTTTATGGGGTTTGGAAGTGCCTTGTCCGGCGGTTTTTATTTTCTTTTTTTGGGAGGGAGGCGCCTCCTCCTCTCCCTCGCTTCCCGAGGGCCTCTCTCGGGAATTTTTGGAGACAGTAGCCTCCATGGCCTGCTCCCCTCCACTAGAGAGACGCCCGGCAGAAGATGATCTGCTCTTACGAGCAGAACTACCACCAGACGAAGTTCTAGTAGGGGTCGCCTGGACTAAGAGGTGTGATCCAGATTGTGATTTGGTATCATCCTCCTTATGATGCTGTTTTTGCTGGGTTGATTCAGCAATTTCCTTTGTTTTAGTCAATTCTTTAACTTGATTAATTAAATTTTTAACTGTTTCCTTCAATTCGGAAATTTCCTTGTCCTTAGCTGCGAGCTGCTAATACTGCTTGCATTGGAAACGTTAGTTACAGCTGAGGCGTAAGACGTATTGGGTTTGCTTGTCAAACCTTCAACTTTCTTCTTGGCCTCACGGTAACTAACATCGTGCTCTCTCATGTATGCCAATGTCTCAGTCTCCGTCTTCAGGCTGCTGCATTCAGCAGAGCCTGACTGATGGGGACCTCCACAGTTAGCACACTTGAGGGTCTTTTCCTTGCATGTAGTAGTATCATGAGCTCCAGCACATTTACCGCACATAAATTTGTCTGTATCTTTATCATTGCATCGTAATGAGGTGTGTCCAAATTTTTGGCATCTATTCAACGCATTGGTTTTTGGATATAGGGTCGAACTTGAATGATCTCATACCCAACTTTAACAGTACTTGGAATTTTATTTGAAGAAAAAGTCAGGAAACACAATCCGGTTTTTACTCGCACATCTCCATCTTTCTTAGCCATACAATTTACGTCTACTACGCTCTGGTCTTTCATGGCCTCAAGAATTTCACTTTCTTCCATTGTCCTCAAATCCCTGTGAAAGATTACTCCCTTACAGGTATTTGGGCCAACAGGAATAGTTACTTTTACGCTGAGGTCATGAATTTGCGTCAGTTTAAGCAAATCCTTAATCTGAGATTTAAATTGTACTTTAACAAGGAGGCTGCCATCTCGCAATTTTCTGACAAAATCAAACCCGCCTTCCACTTGACCATCAAGGACCTTCTTAATGATAAAGGGGTTGACATTCTGCAGGGATTGATTTTCTTTCACGCATCGTATGTTCAAGCACCTTGCGTTCTCTGGAGGGATATCAATGTGTCGTCTGGGTCGGTCATTGGTTGGGGTTCCATTACTGGTCAAATTTGTCTTAGAAAGGGTCTGAGTCGCCCCTCCTCCTTGGGGAGGAGGAAGGGTAGCCGGGGAATCAATCATACTGGGTGTCGGACCAGGTCCGAACCCTGGGCCAAAGCCCGTTGTCCTGAGGGGACTACCTTTTCCCTTAACTTTTGGATCAACCTAATCCCAATAGCTAAGAGAGGATAAAATAAAACAAGTCTTTCAGTTAATCGTCCTCACCCCCCCTTAGTGGAAGCCTGGTTGCGTTCTCCAGTACCGACTAAGGGATCGGAGTTGTATGTAAGGCACCTTCCGAACCTGCCTAGTGCGAGGGACGGTAAGTTAATTCCCACCCCCCAAGCGAATACAGGAGCTCACAAGGAGACTCCCGTAGGCTCAGGAAAGTCACACAGAAGAATAGAAAAATTCAGGGAGAGAGAAAAGTTGCGCCCAAAGGACGCCCCAGACTACTGGGCCTCCCTACCCAGGGGTCACAGCCCGTAAGGGCTACCCTGAGGTAGAAGAGAGCTGCGGGTCTGGGGTGGGGGCTGACTACTCTACTGTAGTCTTGTGCTACCTTCAAAAACAAAGCACTGAAGGTGCAGGCAAGGCACTAGAAGTGCAAAAAAGTCTGAAACCAGCGTTTACTCGACTAATTTACGCTACGAAAACACAGAAACAATAATGCCAAGCAAGACAAGAGGCCCCGAAACCAGGGTAGCTCCTGTGTCACAAGACTTATGGTTTATTGCTACTGCGTTTTTACAAAGAAACAGGGTGTGAGGCATTAAGAGTCTCATACACGATTTATTGGCCCCTTTCCAGGGAGGAAGTCAGTTGCAGGTCCTCCAGGGCAACGCCATCTCTTGGCGTTTCCTTCCCCTCGTGGCGAAAAAGGGGGAACTCTTGCATTTTCCCCTGGAGGGATGGCGGGGGCGAAGCACATCACTACAATTTGTTTGTTTTAGTGTTTGTGCATGTGTTAAGGCGCTGTCACACTAGCATATTTCCCGTCGTTTTTTTTTCGTCAATTTTTGGAGGTACGCAGTCACACTAGCGTTTAACCGCCAGGAGCTATCGGCTTAGTAATACGATACTCGCCGAGCAAGCGATAGTGCGCGGCGATGCTAAACTTTGTTTTAGCAGATGATGAGCGTAACAAGAAAAAGCAAGAAAATGTTCTCAATCAAATATTCCTCTGAAGGGCGTGTGTCCATGCAAGAGAATTGGCACAGTAAAATGAGTTTCAAAGCTGGAGGAGAAATGGCGCGCTCTGCGGCTGACGGATGTAAACAGTCAAATTGAGCACTTACAACAATTTTTAATTATGGAAATAAAATTTAGATTTGCATATTTATATTTGTTAATTTCATAATATTTATAACAAAAATAAGATTCATTTAATGTTATTATAATTAATGATTTTAAACAAATACAAACATTTTAAAATATAGTTCTTGATTTGAGTCCGCTTGGCCAATAAGACGACGGAATATTTTTCACGCGGAAAGTCGGAATTATCGTCTGACTCGAAAAACGACAATTCACTCAAAAATTGACAATTTTTCAGAAAGTTGACGGAAAAGTGCTAGTGTGACAGCGCCTTTAGGGGTGTGGTATCTGTTGGGTGTTGGGTATTTGTTAGAGGTGTATTGTCTGTTGGATAATGAATGTTTGTTTGAGGTGTGTTGTCTGTTGTTTGATTGTTTGTGTGTTGTTTATGTTTGGTGGGTGTTCTTTGTTGATTGTGTGTTTGCTTTGTTTTGTTGTTGGTGTTTTGTGAATGAAGTCAAATTTTGATTTGAGTTGGCTGTGAGTTGTGTTTGTGTTGGCATTTTGTTTTTGTAGTGGTTTCAGTTCTTGTAGTTATTTTTTTTTTATGTAGTTGTAAGGCGTTGTGTTTTGTGTGTTTATCTGTTGTGCCTTTAAGTGAATTTTACATGAGTTTGTATTTGGTGAATGTTCTTGTTGACAGTAAAAACAAAAAGGTTGGTACATTCATTGAAGTTATGATTGAATTGGCTACATTTTCTGCATCTCTTTTTGTTTTTGCAAGTTATGATCCCATGGCCATTGGTGGTTATTACTTAAGAGTTAATCTGGGAATAGCATGGAATTGCTAGTTGAATAAATATTAAGGTAATACGATTGTATTTATGTGTGTGTTAAACAGAGTGCTAATCAATAATATAAAAACTATAGAAACTTGAAAAGTCCAAACATAAATAACAACGCGCGTGTTCGTACGTGTTTTTGAATACCTTAAAACGTCGTTCATAAATATCGCATTATAATACAAGAAGCATGATTTTGAGTATTTTATAGAATAAAGTTCAATCTTAATTTTTACAATGAATTTGGGCTTTACTTTTTGCATTATTTGGTATATTTAATCGTTTCTATAATTTGATACTTATTATTCGGTAAGGCACTTCGCTTGCAAAATCTTAACCCAGTTACCTACCTAACTTTGCCTAGTTTTGAATTAAGCCCTAGCCAAGGGGGTGCGGGGGGGCTTACCCCTTCCCCTGGACCTCCCCTTTTTAGGGCATTTCGTGCAACATACCTTGTGCAAAATACCCCGAAAACCACCATCCTCGCCCTGAAATTCAAACATGGCTGTGTTTACGTATTTACGGCTAGCGACAAGCTGTGGACTGGAAACCCCCAATGAATTACCTGCATACGCTGTTATGCTCTCTCGATAGATGGCGTAAGATTCCCCATTGTTTACAGTATAATTATAGAGTGCCCTTTATTGAGTGGTCCCATCATTATCGGTCCTAGTTTCCTATCCTGAGGAATATATGAAACGAAGTTTCAGTTGCTGTCATCATGGCGCAGTGTGAGGGTTATTTGTGGTGGGTTGCGGCATTTTCATCTACAGATCTAATTACGTATCATAAGAATTACTAAGTGCCCTGAATAGGGGAGGTCCACAGGGGGTCCACAGCCCCCTCTTGGCAAAGGCTGACTTTAAAACTAGGCAAAGTGAGGTAGGTAAATGGGTAAAGATTTTACATACAAAATATGGCCCGAAGTAGCACGAGATAGCACGAAGTGCCTTAAGAAAGAGGGGTCCAGGGGAGGCAAAGCCCCCCCTTTGCCTAGGGCTAACTTCAAAACTAGGCAAAGTTATGTAGGTAATTGGGTTAAGATTTTGCAAACGAAATATGCCCCAAAGTAGGAGGGAGCACGAAGTACCTTAAAAAAAAAGACCCGGATTGTGGGGTCCAGGGGTAGAAGCGCGCATTATATCCACTATAATAGTAGATGTTGAGAGGAATCCATTGATACCACTTTTGTGGTATTAATAACTTATCGTTATTCGGAAAATTTACCATTTTCATTAAACAAATAATAATAATAATAATTTATAATTAAATGTGGATGTTTGTATTCACTATCGGGCGATTTGACAACTCGACCGTCATTGCTCGAGGGTTTTGTTTTCATTATTATTTTGAATATCGGGCATACTTCGATTGATGTGAAAACAATGGAAAAAGGGACATCAATATCCATATCGGTATAATATCAGAGCCCATCAATTGCCATAAGTTAGGACGCAGTATATAAAGACCTCGGGGGTCAAGGGGGATAGGTGGGTTACATGGTCAAAACGCAATATATAAAGACCTCGGGGGTCAAAGGGCGGAGCTTCCTGGCTAGGGGGATAAGCGGGTTATATGGTCATAACGCATTATGTGAAAGCCATGGGGCCTTGATACAGTGATGTAGGGTCATGGCATTATTAACAACATTGTATTACAAATTAACCCACTGCGGACGGGTGTCATGACGTATATGACGTAGGAGCTTTGGCCTGACGACGGGCGTTATGACGTACATGACGTTCGGGGATTTTGGATCACTGTGCTATTTTATTTTGCTATGAAAAAGGAATGAGTGGTGATGTCTACTGCAGTTAGAATTACTATAATTACCGTAATATCGTGCTAGCTTAACGTCCAAAACCTAGATGGCACCACTTTTTCCTAGCACCAGCAGGAGAAAGAGCCTTGAAAGGCACCCATCTACGGTCTCTAGCAAGTAATATCTTTATAGAGCTATGACACACTAAGTTGACGAACTCTTGCTCAAAAGTACCGCCGGTGAAGGATGTGCAGGCAGAACGGGTAGAGGAAGGTGACTCAATCCATACCCAGTGTCTAAAATGTACTCCTGTGCCAATATGGATGCCTCTCACTGTGGCACTCAGTCACAAGCACAGGTTTCATTCCTCTTTCCTACCTCTTCTTGTTATCTTTATTGTAGGTGGTTATATGTTTCGCATTCGTTCATGACAGCACAAAAATACGAAAAAATAAAGTTGCCTTTTGTCCTCCCATAAAACAGCAATACTTCTATCACACTGAGTATAAAGAAAATAATGAGCTAATATGGATAATAAACTACAATTTTAGTCTACTGTAGCACTGGTAGAGCCTGTCGTATGGCACATATAAGTCTCTAAACTCAATAAAACACACAAAAAATAAAACAAAAACAGCTCTAGTTTTACAATGAATGACTGTAAGGGTGGGAAGATTCAAATTATAATGCTTCAAGCAGTCTCTCTTTAAAATAAAACCTATCCTGGAGGCTAATATATCAACTAAAAATAAATTTGATAAATGGATATAATAGAATATCTCATACAGAATTTGGGATATAGCATAGGTACATCTAGTACAGTTGATGATATGAAATAATTACATAACTTTGCATACCTTATACTAGGTGGCCTTGAAACACTGCATCACATGACACTGAGATTTAATGGTCAAGTGTTAGTTTATATTCTATATTGCAAAGTCTGCATTTAGTTTATTCTATACTGCATTCTGAATTGACCTATACATTCTGTATCCGAGTCTGATTCTTGCAGTCACATTGTCTTGTTGTTGTCTTGTAAGAGCCATGAATTATTTTTTCTTCGAAAACTGGCCATAATACTCCGAAAACCACCATAATACTCCGAAAACCACCACAATACCCCGAAAACCACCACAATACCCCGAAAACCACCATAATACCCCGAAAACCACCATAATACCCCGAAAACCACCATAATACCCCATAAACCACCATAATACCCCGTAAACCACCATAATACCCCGTAAACCACCATAATACCCCGTAAACCACCATAATACCCCGTAAACCACCATAATACCCCGTAAACCACCATAATACCCCGTAAACCACCATAACACCCCGTAAACCACCATAACACCCCGTAAACCACCATAATACCCCGTAAACCACCATAATACCCCGTAAACCACCATAATACCCCGAAAACCACCATCCTTGCCCTGAAATTCAAACATGTCTGTGTTTACGTATTTATGGCTAGCGACAAGCTGTGGACTGGAAACTGGCCATAATACAACAACTTTCAGGTCTCTGAGAGTTTGTCTGCTCTATGAAGTCCTTCCTGTTGGAGGTTGTGTGTGAGATCCTAGCAAGATGTATTCCAAAGTCTAGATTCACATTTTGATTATCCCTTGCTAGGCGATCAGCATGATCATGTTTAGCGATTCCAACATGCGATGGTATCCACATAAAATGTAAAACATGGATCGGTTCAGTGGCGCGATGTATATTTATTCTTATATCATTTACGATATTTCGAGCACCTTTATCTAGGATGTTCAGAGCTTGGAGAGCTCCCCGAGTCACAGAAAGTTACTCCTAAGCCTAAGTTGACTGAAATTCTGTGGCTATGAGTATTCCTGCCAACTCAGTTTGCGTAGTGCTCACCCAGTCATGAACCCTCCTACAAACTTAGTGCTGCAAAATATTATTTTTATATACAAAAGCACATCCTCCTCTGCTTCCAGACTGAAAGGATCCATTAGCATAGCACTCGGTCATTATTCAGAATTTCAAGATGCTCACTAATGGTTGCAAGGGTGTGTTGCTTAAGTACAGCTGTTTTAACTGGACATCAGCATAAAATACGTTCAATGTCGACATTTTCCATGGTGGAATAGAACGTCCATATGGGAACCTACTCAAGGACATATTTAATTGGTGTATGGATTTGTATGTCATTTGCAACCATGAATTTGAGGGCGACTCGGCACTGCTATGCAAAGAGGGATTCACTATCTTATATTTAAGTTGCCTCTGGAACTCTGTATTATAGAAGGGTTCTTTAATTGCTTTGACAGCAAATATAGTATTAATGTATGATATTCTTTCGTAAATAGATGGCAAGTTAAGTTCCGTTCTCATGCTCACAATCCTCGTTGTATTGAGGCACCAAGAATGATATGGCTGCATTCTGTACAATTTCTAGACAAGTTAACTCTGATTCCCTAAATAATCTAAGGTGTAAGGCATGGTAATCTACGACTGACCGTATATATGATAAGTAAAAGAGTGTAGCAATGTTAACAATGATACTATGTTCTCTAACAACAAGAGTTCTGAGTGGCTTCAGTCGCTCCCAGAGTCTTTTCTTAAGGTTCACAATGAACTCTGTGTTGTTAAGTCACGTCGAGATACTTGTATTTATGGCAGAGATATAGCTTAATGTCATCTATATTAAAGTTTGGCAGCGGGATTGTGAAAGGATTGAGTGCCTTGTTTTTTTCAACTGAGATTATCAAACCACACTCAATAGCTTTTACTGACAGTAAATCTGTGGCATTCTATCCTCGGATGAGGATTTAATGCAGATGTCATCAGCATAACAAATAATGGAATCACTGCCTTCAAGTGGTATATTGCTTAATCTGAGCATCAGAATGTTAAATAGCTTAGGGCTAAGTACACCCCCCTGAAGCATACCAATCTCAAACATTTTAGAGTACGAACTTTTGATTCCCCTGAAGAGAACATGGGCTGATCGGTTTGATAAATACTATTGAATCCAAAGCTAACCAGTTGCTCAAGGATAAGGTCCATGTTTGCAATATCAAAGGCAGATTTAAGATCGAGAAATACAGTTTGCATGCCTTGCTGAAAATTTGTCAAGTCCTTTGCAAAGCAGTGCTGAATGCTATGTCCTGGGAGGAATCCATACAGTCTGAGAGATAACTTACCATGAATGCAATACAAGAGTCTGCATAAAATAATGTTCTCAAGTACCTTGCAAAAACATGAAGCCAATGAGATGGAGTGAAATGTATTACTGTTCGGTTTGGGTATAGGAATGATCAAGCTTGCAGTCCAGAAGCTTGAGTATTCCTTGGGGTAAGCTTAATCTATAAAGATGTAAAAGTGGGCTATGTGGTACCTGAGCAATGAGTTGAAGTACACTGTAAGCAATGCCATCCTCACCGTAATGCACTGTGAAAGTGTGGAGCTTAACCTGACAACCTGGTGATTTTTCTCCATATCTCAGATACGGAAGTTTGGTGGTTAATACTCTGCAGGAATTGTTCCCAGTGTTTACTGCGAATTTGAGCCTTTAATTCTCTGAATTCTTTATTATTCTGAGGAACCGCACAAGATTTT
Organism: Penaeus japonicus; assembly: GCA_017312705.2. NCBI lineage: Eukaryota > Metazoa > Arthropoda > Malacostraca > Decapoda > Penaeidae > Penaeus > Penaeus japonicus. Next base: position 11,817 of record BOPN01003642.1, on the reverse strand, counting down.
ATGATGTCATGTCGTTCCTATAACAATAAATAAGCTCCTGAACTTGCTCCCTACTTAAGGTGGGGTCATTTATCCACTTTGGACTATTCTTTGAGAGGTTCTTTGAGTAGACCCAAGTATTGCAGTAGTCAATGGCAACTTTTATCAAGTACTGAGAAAATTTCAACTGTCGTTACGACATAGGTGCTATACCACTCTTAAACATGTCTTGAAGTGATATTACTAGAGTTTTCGAAAAGTTGGAGTGTTCCCTTAGATTTTTCACAATTTTATCTAAGTACATTTTTATTAATGGCGGACACGGCTGATTTTAAACGTTTTTTGTGTTGTTTTTGCGTGCTTTTGTTACATATTACACATGACCTTTTTTTACCCCATGATTTCCCAGAAATAATTCATGCCCTTCCCTTCTATCGGAACCTTAACAATTCAAGAAACCGTTGTTTGCGATGGAAAACAATAGTAAATTAACATAATACGAATCTGGAAGGATTGCAGATCAAAATCTAAAATTCTATGGCTGGAAATTTACACACATTTCTAACGGGACATTGAGAGAGGGATAGAGCGAAGGAGGGAGATGTGTGGAAATGTTTAAGTCACAACAACACTTAGTACAATAATAGGCAAAGACAAAATCACTCCAAGTTTTGAGTTTTATTTGGGGTGAAGCTCTAGGTACAGCTGGTGTGTTTGCCGTGGCGGCTGAGTGCAGTCTGCCGGGCACACTCTTCTACAAATCAGAAGTTAAGGCAGTACATAACATCGCGAAAATAAAAATCCAATGAAATAAATGAAGGCATATAGGCAAATAGGTCAAGAAATCCTTTTGGCCATGTGACGGTTACAGGCTCTGTTGGTTGTTTTTCTTTAAGTGACACATTCGTGAGATTTACGACTTCTATGACCACTGAAGCGTAATGAAGTAAAAAATTCACAGAAATTATTAATTATCGGAAATGCAAGTTATATTGAATAATAGAGCAAGAACCAGTGATGGACAAACTAGAATAATGATTAAATACATTTACAATTATGTTTGAATAGTTATCATCGATAAGGAAAAGAGAGAGAGAGGAAAAGAGAGGGAGAGAGAGTGAGAGAGAGAGAGGGAGAGAGAGAGAGAGGAAAAGAGAGGGAGAGCGAGATAGGAGAGGAAGAGAGGGGAGAGGGAGAGAGAGGAAGAGAGAGGGAGCGGGAGAGAGAGAGAGAGGAAAGAGAGGGAGGAGAGAGAGAGAGAGAGAGAGAGAGAGAGAGAGAGCGGGAGAGAGAGAGAGAGAAAGAGAGGGAGCGGGAGAGAGAGAGAGAGAGAGAGAGGGAGAGAGAGGGAGAGGGAGAGAGAGAGAGAGAGAGAGAGAGAAGAGAGGGAGCGGGAGAGAGAGAGAGAGAGGAAAAGAGAGGGAGCGGGAGAGAGAGAGAGAGAGGAAAAGAGAGGGAGCGGGAGAGAGAGAGAGAGAGGAAAAGAGAGGGAGAGGGAGAGGAAAAGAGAGAGAGAGGGAGAGGAAAAGAGAGGGAGAGGGAGAGGAAAAGAGAGAGAGAGGGAGAGGAAAAGAGAGAGAGTGAGAGAGGAAAAGAGAGAGAGTGAGAGAGGAAGAGGAAGAGGAAGAGGAAAAAGAGAGAGAGAGGGACTGAAGACTTTCCCTTTTAACAATTAATGTGTTCACATTTGCTAAAGGGTAGGAATATCCGCAACAGAAATTGCACAGTAAACAATCACGAGAGAGAGAAAAACCACAGCATGGAAAATCCTAACTCCTAAAGAAGCCCAACAAGAAGAAGAGCCTGGGTTTCTCTAACCTACAAAAAATTATCTATAATTGTCTGCTGGAGGATCTAAGGTCGTACTGCCGATTGGTGAGGTGGTCCTCTTGACTCCTCAAATTGTTGCGGCCTTTTCTGCCCGCGTCGGAGACATGGCCTGGGGCTGGGGTGTTCGTGTTAAGCCCAAAATCCAAAGGGAAAGTCTTGGGTTCCCATGATGCAGAGCCGGCGGCGGTGTGTGTCAGAACAAGCAGAAGAGGGTGGGTGGGTGGGCCAAATTCTTATTGTGGTGTGGGCAGGATTTTCTTCATTTTCAATGTCGTGTTATTTGGGAGATGTGAGCTCGGCACCAGCAAATATGTAGGACCCACAAGATGTCACCACTTGGAATCTGGTGAGAAAAGACATCATCAGTTGTAAGCCGGTGAAGAAAGACATAGACGTTCTCTTGTCATGTTCTTTTGGTGACCCGATAAATGCACTTGCCGAGCTATGAGCTCTGCTATTCTGTTCTGATGTTCTGATGGTGTGCCTCTGCCTGTCCTATGACTCGATTCCACTTTCTCTGCCTCAGGGCTTCTGGCTAGTAAACACAGCTGCAGCCGGGAGCCAGGTGCAGTTAAAGACGGAAGAGGATACAGGAAGCAGGAAAAGTCAGGTAATGACTGAATGCTAGCATTATAACATTGAATTATTATAGCAAAGCATAAGTGTCATAGGTCACATAATAAGCAGTAGCAGTGCCTTACAGCGAGAGAGGAGGGAACGAGACCAAAAAAGCAGGAGAGAAATAGTGGGAACGAACGATCAGGAGAAAGAGAGAGAGAGAGAGAGAGAGAGAGAGAGAACGAGCAGGGGAGAGAGAGAGGCAGGGGAGAGAGAGAGCGAACGAGCAGGGGAGAGAGAGAGCGAACAAGCAAGAGAGAGAGAGAGCGAACGAGCAGGGGAGAGAGAGAGCGAACGAGCAGGAGAGAGAGAGAGGGAGAGAGCGAACGAGCAGGAGAGAGAGAGAGGGAGAGAGCGAACGAGCAGGAGAGAGAGAGAGAGAGAGAGCGAACGAGCAGGAGAGAGAGAGAGAGAGAGAGCGAACGAGCAGGAGAGAGAGAGAGAGAGAGAGAGAGAGAGAGAGAGAGAGAGAGAGAGAGAGAGAGAGAGAGAGAGAGAGAGAGAGAGAGAGAGAGAGAGAGAGAGCGAGAGAGCGAGAGAGAGAGAGAGAGAGAGAGAGCGAGAGAGCAGGAGAGAGAGAGAGAGAGAGAGAGAGAGAGAGCGAACGAGCAGGAGAGAGAGAGAGGGAGAGAGCGAACGAGCAGGAGAGAGAGAGAGGGAGAGAGCGAACGAGCAGGAGAGAGAGAGGGAGAGAGCGAACGAGCAGGAGAGAGAGAGAGGGAGAGAGCGAACGAGCAGGAGAGAGAGAGGGAGAGAGCGAACGAGCAGGAGAGAGAGAGAGGGAGAGAGCGAACGAGCAGGAGAGAGAGAGAGGGAGAGAGCGAACGAGCAGGAGAGAGAGAGAGGGAGAGAGCGAACGAGCAGGAGAGAGAGGAGAGGGAGAGAGCGAACGAGCAGGAGAGAGAGAGAGGGAGAGAGCGAACGAGCAGGAGAGAGAGAGAGAGAGAGAGAGAGAGAGAGAGAGAGAGAGAGAGAGAGAGAGAGAGAGAGAGAGAGCGAACGAGCAGGAGAGAGAGAGAGAGAGAGAGAGAGAGAGAGAGAGAGCGAACGAGCAGGAGAGAGAGAGAGAGAGAGAGAGCGAGAGAGCGAGAGGAGAGGGAGAGAGAGAGAGAGAGAGAGAGAGAGAGAGCGAACGAGCAGGAGAGAGAGAGAGAGAGGGAGAGAGCGAACGAGCAGGAGAGAGAGAGAGAGAGGGAGAGAGCGAACGAGCAGGAGAGAGAGAGCGAATGAAATTGAGAAGAATGAAAAATATAATGAATTCTGTTTCCATTGTTATATGAAGAAGCAATCTGCAGCGAAACGTTTCATGTAGAAAAAGTCAAAACCAACTTGGTGATTGAACGTGGCAAGGATTATGATCCAGCAAGGTATCATTAAAAATTCGCCATTCGCTTTCGGCCCCTAGATAGACCCCAATTCCCTGAGGGCACGACGAAATCGAAATTTTTATTGGGGAAAAATAGCTGGTAATTGAGCACGAACATTCTTTACACTTCTGGACGAAACGATCTATCTTCGGCACGCTCTCAATTTTTTTTTTTTTTTTTTTTCATATTCATATTTCTCCAATTTCAGTTCTTATTTCAAATACAAAACACTTGCTTAAGTAAGCTTCTATTCTTAATGAAATCGATCATTGTATATTATGCATACAGTTTTATTATCATATAGTGCAAGTTTTATTAGAAAGTATCAATTTTTCTTTGTAACAGCTGATTCTAAAAAAAAGAATTTTCTGGAGGCACAGAACCTACTGTTCAATGGTGAGTGACATATTCAATTCTGTAAAGTGTAAGAACTGTAAATCCAGGTCCAGTCTTCATAGAAAAAGCAATCCGCTTTTAGTAACACATGGATTGTGTGGATTTCATATTTGATATAACAAATATGAAATTTACGAATTTATATTTGACCCTGTTTTTGCCCAACTTCTTTAAGCTTGATATATTGTCTGATTTGTGATTTGAAATTTTAATCGATAGCTACTAAATTTGAGATCAACATTACAGAATATTGCCAAAAAAGAAGAGATAATAAAAAAACAAATTATCCTTTGCTGTGAAGATGAAACTAATATTCCTATGTCTAGATAGAGAATGACAGCAGTACATAAACATAATCTTGCGTTGCTGGGACTAACCTGACAAGGTCTAAGTTTCCATCTGTACAATCTTATCAATCACAGAGGAAGCCATCTGCCCTTCCGCCTTCAGGCAAGTACTACAATCTTTCTCCTCTCGAACAACCATGGGTATATAGATCGCGCCGGAAAAGTTATGATAGAATAATTACCAACAAAGGTGGTTTGATTTATAAAGGTATAGAACTCAATCTTAACCTCCATGCGTGAACACGTGATACGTGGACAAGAACACCTACAATTGGGGTGGAAAATTGGATATGGTGCCTAAGCTTTCTTTCAAAGAGAGAGGATCTGTGACGCTTCTCAATAACTTGTATAAATCATCAATGCTTGTTCAACATCAAAAATAGTGTTAGACCCTCCCTCCCCACCCATGAACTTTTAAACAAGCACACCATAATTATGTTGAATAACAGTCTATGCTTTTTACTGTTTGACCGACTTTTAATGCGAATATTTTTATTCTAGCATGTGAGGGAGAGATGGTGCCTTGTGATAATCTTCATGGTTGTTATCATCCCACTGAAAAATGTGATGGGATGAGACAATGTAATGATGCATCGGACGAACTTCAATGTTCGTGCTTAGAGCGCATGCATTCTGCAGGAAAACTTTGTGATTCATATCCGGACTGTGCAGATTTTTCTGATGAACGGGGCTGCGACGGTAAGATATGTTGATAAGCTAATATTATATAACTAGTTGGCTTCTGAAGATTGTCCCTTGATATAGCTAATGGCCGACTTTGAGTAATTACATTGCAGGCTTTTATTTTAATCTTTGACCAAATACCACTGAAAGAACTAGCATTACAAAACAAAGTAATTTCAAGTGACAGAGAATCTCTCCCAAGGATGTTTCCGTGGGGACCTGAGTTGCAAGGAGAATGGCACTATCACATGTGTAGCGGCAGAGGCTGTCTGTGACGGACATTCTGACTGTGCTGATAATTCGGATGAACTGCTATGTTCAAGACTCTCACAGGAGCAGGCTGACACTTCTGTGAGTACTGCAGTTTGAGGTTGCTGTTTAGGCTATAACACCAAACTATTGCAAATGGAATAGTTTTTTTCTAATTTAGAAACATTTTTTCCAATTATAAAATGTTTGGCTCTTTTGTTGTTATATTTAGAAATCATTATGAATGTTAGGTATTTACCCACTGGATACAGGTAATGTTAATGTACCGACAGTAAGACATTTTGTAGAGGTCCAGGGGACAGGACACAGACAAATTTCTTTCTTTTTTTTACTTTTTAGTGTTGTATATTATTGCAACTGATGGTAGAATTACCTTTACTATTACTGTAATTACCGATCAGTTTGATTTAACGTTAACGATGGATGACATGATATCACGCTTATGTGGTGGCAGCACTTGCTGCTGGTGATGCTATCACGTCATGGCTTTTTGTACGGTGATCGTGCGCGTACCGGGTGGCCGCGGCCAGAGTAGGCAAATAGCCGGAGGCGTTAGGCCTGCGCGCATTGAAAGACCCGGCGTTAAGATCGGCACCACTTTCCAAGCGTTATTTGAAAATAAATCCGTGAGCACTGGCTCCACAGAGTGATGACACACACTAAGACGACTTCGGGTCTAATGTACTCTCGATCACAAACGAATCGAGTACACACATTTTAGCCAGTAGGTGTCTAGCGGTTGTCACACCTGGAGTCTTACCTTAATTAATGAAATGTCAATTAATAGTTTCATATTCTGTTAAATATGAGACGTGTGTATCAATGCTGATGACATTATTTTCATGTAAATATGTTATATCAGAGAAGTTAAGATAGAACTACAAGAACTTTAATGCATTATTAATTATATTGTCACTTGGTAATTCCCGTTTACGCGTTGCCAGATGATGGGGCATCCATCCAAATGGAGAGAGAGAAGTGAGTCGAGGTCGGAGAAGTTGGGGAGCGATGGTTAAGTAGGAGAAGGGGGAGGGAAGACTGGACGGGAGAAGGGGGAGGGAAGACTGGACGGGAGAAGGGGGAGGGAAGACTGGACGGGAGAAGGGCGAGGGAAGACTGGACGGGAGAAGGGCGAGGGAAGACTGGACGGGAGAAGGGCGAGGGAAGACTGGACGGGAGAAGGGCGAGGGAAGACTGGACGGGAGAAGGGGGAGGGAAGACTGAGCGGGAGAAGGGGGAGGGAAGACTGAGCGGGAGAAGGGGGAGGGGAGACTGGGCGGGAGAAGGGGGAGGGAAGACTGGACGGGAGAAGGGCGAGGGAAGACTGAACGGGAGAAGGGGGAGGGAAGACTGGGCGGGAGAAGGGCGAGAGAAGACTGAGCGGGAGAAGGGCGAGGGAAGACTGGACGGGAGAAGGGCGAGGGAAGACTGAAGGCCACTCCTTCCTCTCGTGTACCGACATCAACAGTAGTAAAGGAGTTGCAGCATGATTTACCCCAGTAGGCATCCCCGAAGGTATGAGCGCTCTTTTGTCGTTTCTTTTTCTGATTTTCCGAGTATACTCCCGTCGCTTGGTCGCCCCCTGGGCCGTACCTATGTCCTTAAGCATCAGATGATGCTAGAACAAGGTGTAAAGCCAGTTTACATACCCGATTACCGATTCCCACACTCACGTAGGGCATATTTTGAAGAAGAAACCAACAAATTGCTCGCCCTTGACATCATCAAGCCAAGTAACTCCCCTTGGAGCCGCCCCCATGATTCTTGTCCCCTCAGACCCATTGTCGATTACCGTAAGCTAAATACTGTTACCGTTCCCGATCATTACCCCATCCCGAATAGCGCTTATTATTTTCTCCTCAATCGACTTGCAGTCAGGTTTTATGAAATTGAAATGGATGATGACCGAAGGACATGACAGCTTTTTCAACTCGCCATGGGCATTTCGCTTTCAAGCAAATACCCTTTGGCCTACGAAATTCCCCCATTATTTTTAGTAGATTAATGTCAGTTGTCATATCAGGCCTGGTTGGCAACACAGTATATCTGCATCTTGATAATATTTTAGTCTCTCTCGAGAGAGACCAACAAGCTAAGAAAGATCTTTAGGAGACTTGCTGAAGCAGGTCTTGCAATTAATGTAAAGAATTGTCAGCTCTTTAGATCTCAGCCCGAAGAGATGTCAAAGAAATCAAATCCTTCCTCGGTTTGGCAGGCTCCTACTGTCCTTTCATCAAGGACTTGAATATAGCTACCCCACTCCCTAAACTCCTTTCTAGGGTGTTCCCTTCATATGGCCTACCGAGCAACATTTGACACCCTCAAGGATTCATTAACACACTCCCTAAGGTTATATAGAGGGATGCAGAGATATCATGAAGCAGATAATGATGCAGAGAAATGCAGGGGTACAATGGAAGTCGTAGATATGTAGAAATACCATGAAATATGTAATGATAAAGAATGATGCAGATGTACAATGAAAGCTGTAGAGATACATGGGTACAGAGAAGATGTGGAAATGTAGAAATATAATAAAATAGCCTCAGGAATTATGTAAAGACGTAATGAGGAGACAAATATACACTGGAATAGTAGAGAGAGATCTACAGATACAATGGAATATGTAAAGATGCATGGACAAAGTTTGAAGAGATAGAGAGAGGTGTAATTGTACAGTTGACGATGCAGGGATACAAATACAATGAAATATGTAGAGACAAACAAATATGTACAGATACAGAGAGATGCAGAGAGATACAGTGAACATGTAGAGATGCATATGCAAATTATAGAGACAAATATGTACTGAATAGATTGAAAGATGGCTTGATACAGAGCATTGTAGAACGAGATGTAGAAATACGACGAGACGCGTTTAGAAAGAGAGAAATTTCAATGAAAGGGAGGGCTAGGAAGAGCGGCCTTTTTTCCTTGCTCAGGATTTGCTTCCCTTTTTTAAGTAAAACATACTTTAATACTTTACATTGTGAAATCCGTATGCCATTATGGCTTGTTCGTGCTGTCACGCTCGAAGACCTAAGCATAGGTCTCCTTCCTCTTCTCCATTTCCATTTATTTATTTTTTTGGTGGATGTCTCTTTCGTATTTGTTTGAAAATAAAAACTACGAAAATAAGTACAGCTTAATTTTATCCTACCATAAAACTAATTCTTCTGTGATATTGCCTACGAAGAATATAATGACCTGATATGGACTATATACTACTATACTAAATTATTGTAATATTAGTAAACTCAGTTACATAGCCCATATAAGCTTCATATTAAAAACAAATGGAAAACCCAAAAAAGAGTTTACCTAATGAGTTAAGGAAAGATCGCAAAAGGCTTCAATATACTCCTCTTTCTAAAATAACAGCTGCCTAATTTGCCTCAAAGGTGGTTCTAGTGCACCACTGGTGGAGAAAAACGATGATATATGTCTCTAACAGGTTAATGATGAAAAAGTAGATGATGATAAATATAAACAGGCATTTTGTTTTACAGCAAATATTGAGCTTGCGACGAGAGGGTTACATGGAGATTAGGAGACATGGCGCCTGGCTTCCTGTCTGCGCTGATTTGAAAACCAATTACACACAGGCCATTATGGATCACTGTGATGAAATTGTTGGATCAAGGTAAGATTATACTAAGCGAGGAAAATTGTCAATTCCCACTCTCCCCTACCACCGAAAAATTCAACTCATATATTAACATAACATTACGTACAAATATAGTAATATCATTCTGGACAAAAGAAAGGTAAAATATAAAAAATTACCTTCCACAGCATTCCAGTAATAAGATTTACGAACACACACATGATATATATATATATATATATATATATATATATATATATATATATATATATATATGTATATGTATATGTATATGTATATGTATATGTATATGTATGTGTATGTGTATGTGTATGTGTATGTGTATGTGTATGTGTATGTGTATGTGTATAT